>JAFBJS010000077.1:9750-48273 GCA_016785265.1 Paraplagusia blochii
AAAGAGAGAGTGGGCAGCAGTTTGCAGTGAAGATAGTGGATGTGGCCCAGTTCACCTCCAGTCCAGGGCTCAGCACCGAGGGTAAGAAGATAATTACTGTTTCAACTTTACTAGTATAGAAGGAGTATAGAATACACTGCATGTAGAATTATTAGGCAATTGAGTATTTTGACCACATCATCCTTTGTATGCATGTTGTCCCACTCTAAGCTCTATAGGAGCACCTATTGCGCTTGACACCTCAGTTAGGTATATCAGATGGTGTGTGTTCTATGTAATGAGAAGAATTGTCGTATGATAACCTCACCACCCTATATAGAGTATGCATAATTATTAGGCAAATTCCTTTCCTTTGGCAAAATGGGTCAGAAAATAGATTTGATGCACTAAAATTGTGAGAAGTCCTGCAGAGCGATGCCGCAGTCTTGAAATTGCCAAGCTTTTGATGCGTGGTCACAGAACAATCAAGCGTAGTGTTGCAAATAGCCAACAGGGTCACAAGAAGGCATGGTTAAAAAAAAGGGTGCAAAATAACTACCCATGATCAGAGAAAAATCAAGTGAGAAGCTACGGAGATGCCATTTGCATCCAGTTTTGCCTATATCAGAGTTGCAACATTACTGTAGTTTCATGATGCACAAAGTGTGAGATACTCAGGGACATGAAGTAGTATATTATTAAGTATAATTAAGTACATTATTGTAGCAAATCATATTTTTTGATGTTTGAGATATATTTAATAATACAATTGTATTTATAAAATGTCAATGATTATTGAGCCATGTGTCTCTTTGTTCTCAGATCTGAAGAGAGAGGCCAGTATCTGCCACATGCTGAAGCATTCCCACATTGTCGAGCTGCTGGAGACGTACAGCTCTGATGGGATGCTCTACATGGTGTTTGAGTTGTAAGGATATACTATACTGTACACGCATTCTACTATTTAAGCTCATCCCTGCCTTCTCCTTTGTGTGACATTTCATCTCTTTGTCCTCGTTAACTACTTCGTTATGTTCAATGTCTTCATCAAATCATATCAGCACAAGCCAGGTGATTCATACATTGCTCACTGCTTTTACTTTTTTGGTCACCTCTTGGTGAACTGCTGTTGACACCTGATAACACAAAAACGCATTTCAAAAAAATTAAATACAATCAGTCGGTTAGAAAAAGTAATTTTTCATCCAAAACCAATCCAACATTTTTTTTCCCTGATTGGATATCAATAATGCAGGTTATGCAAATTCTTTTCATATGTTTTTTCTTTATTTCTTATGTACATTTATGTACGAAACTAACGGACATTCATGACGTTCAGCCTTGCACCGCTTTTTCCTACCAACACATTGTATGTATATGCAACCTTTTTTTAAAAGCATTTTCTGACCATTATGTTATCTACCTGCATATGTGTGCATATTACTTTGTTCTAAAGTTACCATGTATTCTTCCCAGTTCCTAAAATAGAACTACATGCTCCAGAATCCCTGTTCCAGACGATACTACTTTGTATTACTGTACATATGCACAGCTGAAATCACACCATCACAGTCTATCAGTAGTGGGCCTCTTACTCTGCACTGCAGTCCCCCATTTGTATCTAAAATAAACCATCCTAATAATGTCATGTCTATAAAATCCATCAATCTTTGCTGGAAAGTCATAGAATTTGTTGTTTTATTACAGATCGGAGATCCTCAACTCCAGGTCCTTAGACCAGTACTGATCTATATGTCATTTGTTACTAGGTTACTACTTACTCTTAAGTTTTATAGATTTACTTTTAATCTAAAATTAATCTATTCATACCAGTTTACTTTTTCATTTTAATATAATATGGTGCAACATTGATAGAAGAATGCTATAAATGGAGCAGCCATAGGATAGGAAAACATGTATTTATTTTGGTAACCCCTGAAAAGGGGACAAGCTGACGTTGTAAAACAACACTGCTCTAACAATCAGCACAGTGCTACTGATCATTAGGTATAGCCCTAAGTGATTAACTCATCCTAGGTATAAAAAATGTTGGGGGCCACTGTCCTAGATAACTCATGTAGCCTTAATAACAAGAGTACAACACACAACACAATACAAACCCCACAAAACACAATACAGCCACAGTTGTTTCACTAAGTGAACATCACAAAACACCAGTAATACATTAATATAATTGGAATGTTATTAGAGCAGACAGAATATTTTTTTTTAAAGAACTCTATTAATCTTGGGAGTATCCTTGGGGAAATTATGCCTCTGCATTTAACCCATCACCGGAGTGAGCAGGCTGAGCCACCACCTGGAAAGCTTGCTCATGGTACCGCAGCGGTAACTGCTCGAACCGGGGGCCTTGCGAACCCAAGTCACCTCCTTAACCTCTAGGCCACTAACTGCCCCAACCAAACTTCTAAATACTTGTACTCAAAATCGATCTTCATTCTGATCATTTTCCTATAATTAGTTTATTTATGTTTTGTACAAATTTTTCATGTGTTGCAGTTAAATCCAATTGTAAGGGAGTGCAACTCCATCGATATACATTTATACATTTTAGATATTATTACTGATTATGAGTTCAAACAGCTGATTGGATGATTTGAGGACAGAAGAGCCCCTAAAAGAAGAATTTACAGGTTTATGGATCAAATACTTCCTTGATTATTTCCTTGATTCTGTCTGTCATATTTGAAGTGGACCTGCGACGAAAATTACATGCTTTTCTCATCTTTTAAAATTGGAGAATTTATCCAATTTTTGGTTGATTTTTTTTTTTTTTTCTCCGTTGTATTTTGATTTAATGCAAGAATTCTTCTAATATATCTCTAAGCCTTCTGGAAAGCCTTAGTGCTGACAACTCCGATTGGTTAGAAGAAATTTATGCATCATCTTTTTTAGGCTTCAGGTACAAGGCCATGTACTGTCTCTTTTCAACCTGGGAACAGATTAATAATGATGAATAAAATTGCGTTGCCCTTCCTCACACAACCCTGAGCAATTTATCTGGTCTAGAAGGATATAGACTATTGCCCCTCTGGTTGTTGCAAGCTGTAAATTTATTGATACAGCTAAATATAAATAAATATTCAATCGTATAATTAAAAAGGTAATTACTAGGAATGGCCAATAATATCGGTCCACCATTACTATCAAGCCAATATCAGTAACCTTTTATTGGAGCATATCGGTATCGGTTTTTGCAGCGATATTGAGAATCTGATGCTGCAAAGCCGCGGTCTCTGCAAATAGACTGGACTTCCTCATGGGGTACTGACTCTTTGACTGGAACATGATTAATGATGTCATCTTAAAGGGACAACAACAATGACCAATGTTTTTTGTGGATAAGAAAACTGTTATTCATAATGATTGCAAGGAGCTGGTCATGCAAGGGTGAGGGTGACATTTTAACGCAAGGCTTTTTTTATGCATCGAAGTAAAGAAAAACAACACGAAATGGACTCAGTGAAATGCAGCTGTCTCTCTCTCAAAGACTCAAAGTTAAATACTGTAAAGAATAGCCAAGAGCAAAAGAGATCAGGCAAACTTCACAGAGCTCTTCGTCCCGGATAACTGACCGCTCTCTCCCGTTCAAAACGCTGAAAGTACCGTATAAAATAAGGGCCGTATTTTCCACACTGTAAGGCTTTCAATGAATGGCCTATTATAAACTTTTTTCATACATAAGGCGCACCGCATTATAAGGCGCAAAGAATAGAAGCTTCAGTCGTGGCTGGGGTTGCGTAATGCATCCAGTAGATAGAGCTGCACTAAAGGGGATTGTCAACAAGACAGTCAGACGAGTTAGTCAAACTAAAATAAAATAGCAGTGTTCTGACAACTCTGTTCACTTCCAAAATGTATAAACAGCCATTTTATTGTTTCCGAGGTAATGTCAGTGGCATAGTATTTTCACAACGGTTTATTTTAACAACAGCAAGGTATAAGAAGGAGTGCAACATTTTTATCCTGTAGTGGAGGGGAAGTTTTACTCAATTCAGTGAACACGTAAAAGAAACTAAACCAAACATTATTGCAAACACAGTATAGTAACTCTCGAAATAGTGCAAATTAATAACAATATAACAATAACTCAACAATGTTTAAACATTAATGTCCATATTCACAATATGAACCACCTTGTTCAGCTGTAAATGCACAAAAGAAACATGTAAAGCTCTCTAATCAGTTCATTCTTCATACACAATTCTGCTTCTTCAATGTTCGAATTGAACAATTCAGCATGACCGGCTCCGTCTTGGCAAAGTCGGAATCTAATGCACTTTCAGAATAAATGCATGGGCGCAGACCCATGGATTTATTTTGCAGAATTCACAGATGTGTGAACAATAATACACAAACAACAATTCACACATAAATCAGAGTCTTAAAAAATACATACCCGTATGCGCACAGTTTTACAAATTACGATTTTGAATGTGCGTAGGACAATTAACGTATGTATTTTAGGAATTCAGTAATGTAGGGGTTTTCAAAGTGTGGGGTGGGCCGCCCTGGGGGCGCGTGTGACCCTGGGGAACATGCTTTTTTTTCCGCCGTACCACAATAAAGTGTAATTGCACATCCTTGTAAGTTGAACTATATCTCTTTTTTTGTTTTTTATGTTAACAAGGATACAATGTTATGCAGAGGTGTACCTAGAACTATTTTATAGACAAATTTATTTATATTTATAGTTCCGGCGGAGAGTGGGTGGTGGGGGAGGGCGCAAATTGTTTTCTTCTTGCTGGGGGGAGTAACAGAAAAAGATTGGGAAGCACTGCACTAATGTATTTTAATGTGTGAATCGTTGTTTGTGTATTCATTGTCAAAATACATTTGTGAATCCCTCAGAACTCACTGTGTTCCAAATTATTATGCAAAATGTGTTCAACAGTGGTAAGGTAAGATTTTTTTGTTGAATAGTAATGAATAGTAATAGTGTATGGTAATGGCTCTGTATATCACTGAAACTAATTGAAGGCACCTGTGCTAATTAGTTTGGCAGGTGAGTCCAATTAAAGGGGAGACTACTAAAGAAGGTTGTTCCACATTATTAAGCAGGCTACTATTTTCAACCAAGATGGACAACAAGAATGACCTTTCAGCTGCTGAAAAGCAACAAATAGTTCAATGTTTGGGTCAAGGAATGAGGACAATCTAAATTGCCAGGAAACTTTGTCGTAATCGTCGCACTATCAAGAAGTATGTAGCTGATTCAGAGCAAACGTGTGCGGGCTGATAAAGAAAAATCCAGGACTCTTAACAGGCTAATAAGTCAGATCAAAAGTGAAACTGTAAATCTGCCCCATCACAGCAGCAGACAAGTTTTTGAAGCTACTGGTGCCTCCAACGTGCCTCAGACAACAAGATGCAGGGGTTTGCAGAGATGCGTAACCCATCGTTTCGACCTCACTATGCATGAACACAAGCAGAAAAGGTTGCAGTGGGCCAGGCAATACCTGAAGACTGACTTCAAAACTGTTCTATTCACTGATGAATGTTGTGCAACCCTCAATGGTCCAGATGGATGGAGTAGTGGATGGTTAGTTTACGGCCACCCCATGCAAACAAGGCTACGGCGCCAACAAGAAGGTGGTGGGGTGATGTTTGGGCTGATTTTACTATACTGACCATACCATTGTGTAACATGCATAAATATCATCCATTAAGTAGTGTCCGGCAGTGAGGAACTTTTCCTAGTTTTGTTCAAACACCCACTTTAGATGAAAGCGTCCCTCTCTAGTTGTGTAGTGGCCTTGAACTTCTTTCTTCCTCCTTGCCTAAACTTGACCTATATATTCTATGTCTGTCTTTTGTTCACAATAGTATGGATGGAGCAGATCTGTGTTTTGAGATTGTCAAGAGAGCAGATGCTGGATTTGTCTACAGTGAAGCTGTGGCCAGGTAATCATTTTATTAATAGTCTTTATTTATTTTTTTCTCTCAAGTTTATTCACTAATCTCACTATGCCGGTCTCTTACTCCACAGTCACTACATGAGGCAGATCCTTGAAGCACTGCGGTATTGCCATGACAATAACATCATCCACAGAGATGTGAAGGTATTTCGAACCTGCTCCTTCTCCTTTTTCGTTAAGATGAGACATTTCTTGTCTTTCTTCTTTCTGTTACATAAACGAAGTTAGATAGTTAAGAAGTCACAAAGGTGTTTGCCAGGGAGAGATTTATTTTCTGTTTTCCTAATAAGCATTTTGTTAACATTATGTAAAATGTTTATGATAATGGTCCATGTAAATCATTTCAGAATCCGAAACTTTGTTTTGGGACTTATAATATTATGATTAACATGTGCAAAAAAAGAGTGTTAAATATACATCAAGCAAATAAAAACTTAAAGTGTTAAGCATTTAATTGTGGCTTAAACAACAACCAATGTTTATTAATCCCATAGCTTATTGTTGTAATAAAAAAACAAATAGTTGCACAAGTAAATGTACAGTATAGATTTGATTATAGCAGATATCGATAGGCCATGTACACTACATGTACACCACATAAATAACCAGATTTGCTGTATTCATTTTGTATACATTTATTTTACTTTTTCTTTGATAGAGAAATCTTAGAAATATTATCATTACCATAATTAAAACCATAATTGAAATATCTAATTATTGTTTGATAAAAATTATATATTATATTAGATATTGTACTGATAATTAAGAAGCAAAACCAAAACTATCTTCTGGAGATAATGTACAATAAATGAATCCAAACTCTATTTCACTTGTGTGCGTCTTACAATTAATACGTAAGGTTGGAAAATGTCCACTAGGGGGCGTTAAGACACTACGTAAGTTAGAACTGATAAATAGATATAAGTTTAAGATAAGTATGTTACACAAATGTATACAGGACACAAGTTATGGCTGTGCTACTAAACTGTACAATTTTTCAAAATGAAACATTTCCTCTCCCAGTATATTAACTGTTGTGTCACAGCCTGTATCAACTCGCTGCCTGTTTAATTTGATCATTTCATTTATTAGTTCATCTTCATCATCTTATCTACTGCTTGCTTTCAGGGGCAGCAGTCTTCACCACTGGCTCCCAAATCACACCCTGTACTGCTGCCACCCTATTTATTTTATGATTTCATTTTTTTTTTTTTGGTTAATATTTGCCCGAGTTATACAGAACTGACACTAGTTCAAACTAGGCAGATACAAACACAGTGAGGCTCTGAACAAAACATTGTCTGGAGTCTTGCATCCATTTGAGCTACTTCCAGCATAAATCCTCAAAGTACCAAATTAACTAACATCTGTCTGTCTTCTGACTTCTCTATCAGTCCTTGTATCCAACTCATAAGTTGAGCTATTTCCAAAGCCTGATGTATCCTTCATGAGAAATATTGTCCTGACAACACGTAAAACTTTCTCCCTCACAGATGAAGACAAAAGAAAGTACATTATGGGGTCCAGACAACTGTTCAGGGCTGAGAACAGCAGAGAAACCTCATTGGCTTTGTCAGCTATGCTTTTCCAGTAACAAAATGCATCCGTCATTTGAGTCCAGATGTAGAAAACCCGTACCACATGGTACGGCACAAAACATACAGTAAAGATGAAAAGAATAAAAAAGGACTTTTTTGCCGTCCGGGCATAGTGGAGAGTGTTAGGGAGATCTGGCTTCTCTTTTGAAATTTGAAGCAGACTGAGGGCGATTCGTCGGTAAGACACCACCAGGCAGATGAAGACGAGCCAGAACAAAACCACCAAGCAGATGTTTACATAGCCTTTCCACTTGTTCCATATCAGCTGTCTGTAGTGAAAACATCTTGAACAAAAATTTCATTATGAAAAGTGAGTTTGGACAGATAATAAAAAATGTTGCCAATAGTATTTAAATACTGTAAGAGGACATAAAATAATTTGTGTTCCGTGAAAGGGCCCGGGGGCATAACAGCTTTGCCTTTGAACCACTGCTTCAAGCAACCTTTTGTCGACTGTACTGTGGGATAATTAGGGGTTTTCAAACTTCTTTCAGATGGAAAAATTAGACCAACATGTTGCATATGTCGGTACTTCACACAAACTTTTTTTCTGGGATCCTTATCCAAAGTGACAAACCTTAACTCCCCAAGTCAATAGACATTATTTGTATATCAACGACTATTGTGGAACAATAGGAGGAAATTAACTGTTGACCTAGTGAAATTAATTTTACAAAAGTTTAAAACAACAAAATACAGTTATTGGATGAGCAAGAATTACCTTGAACTCCTCAGAAACATGATGAGAGATGACACAAACAAATATATTCTGCAACCCAAATTGGGAACAATTTTTTTTTTCACACATTTAAGAAAACTTGCTGTGCTGTGTTTCAGATGTGTTGTCACAGAGCTTTGAAATTCTTACCTGTTGGACTGTGATGGTTCACTTTTTGACAACAGGAAAGCCAAAGTTACAGCGAAGGACGTGATCCAGAGGCTAGCACAGAGCGCACAGCTCCACTTAGTCGATTGAATTCTTTGTCTCGTTCCAATTCTACCATGGAACTTTATGTATCTGTCCACACTTATAATGCCCAGCAGTGTGACACTGTTGTACATGTTCATGTAGAAGAGGATCCCTATCATTTTACAAAGGGTGGGATCCAAAGTCCAGATGTTTCCATGAATGTGGTAGTGTATTCTGAAGGGCAGACACACCACCAGTAGCAAGTCAGCGAAAGCCACGTTAATGAGAAACACGCGTACCGAGTTCTTTTTGGACTGAATGAAGAAGAAGACGCAGAGAGCTGCCACGTTCCCCACAAAACCCAGGATGAAGATCACAGAGTAGAGCAAAGCCAGTGGGATCCTCAGAGCATCATGATCCACACAAGTCAAGTTCATGTCATCAAGAGATGCTGAAGTGTTCAGAGCTGGAGAGATATTTTTAGTCATAGTGTTTGGAATAATCCTCAGACCTAAGGAAACAAATGCACAGGAGAGTCAAAATTGGATCTCTTTCTATCTAGAAAACGATTTTAGGTTATATTTACTGGATAGTGGGAAAACCAAACTCTAAATTATTATTTATTCAATCCTCAGTGTCTTACATCATGTTTTTGCAAGAACAGCAAATAAATAGCTGTATAATAGTGCTTGCAATATCTGATCGTCAATCCGAAACGCTGATCCAGGGGTCATCAACTTGGTGCTGTTGGACTACAAGTCTCTTTGTGGTGTATTCTAAAATTAACAAGAGGGTCAGAAACCCTTACTGTACTTTTTAAATCTGCAAGTTTCAATTGCAATAAATAGGTGCATTCATAATGGGAGGAAAAATGTCTATATACTATTCTCTTAGAATTGCATTGTTCAGGAAGTCTGTCAAACAGGAAGATCTTGTAATACATGACACGTTTATCTAATTAGACCCACGACAACTTTTCACATTCGACATTTGAAAAAGAAGGAAAAATAGTTCGTTTTAACCGTTTTGAAAATATGAATGTACAGCATTTGTATTAATCCGAAACTACTGTTTCTAAAATATGCCTGAGCTTTTTTCTACAAAGATGAACATTGAACACTAAACATCTCAAGTACAAATTGTGTATTTCGCTTTAATACCATTGAGCAAAACAAATAGCCAGATAAAATAAAATATCATCGAAATACCAAAATCGTCAGTTACAAAATTAGTACAAACTGCTCATATTAACATATGCACACAACCGGAATAAAATTAGTAAAAACATTAAAATAGATCAGACCAATTAGCAAAATTAAATATCCCAGAAAATGAGTTATACACAAAATGCACTCACCCCACTTAAATCCAGAAAATGAGCATTTACTTATGCCATGTTCTGATTGGATCTTCTGTTATTCTGCTGACTTCCCTTTAGAACCCCATGTGTGCTGTTAAGTTTTGTATTCCTGATTTAGTCCAGTCACCTTTTTGTACAATAAAAGTATGGTACAGTTATATTCAGCCACTGGTTGTGTGATTTAGAGTTGGTTCCGTGCTGTGGCTCTGCTGTGCTTGATGTACTTTATCAAACCCTACAAATAGCAGAGGAATGGGAGGAGCAACAGCCTAAGAGCAGAGACACATCGCTCATCTTACAGTTCCTGTTCCAATTTGCTGAGTGGGCATAGAACAGTTGTTTTTAAGAATGAAAGAATACAAAAAAATTGGGTAAAATGGCACACTCAGAATTATCATATTTCATACAAACAGATTTCAGTGCGTACAGACAAAAAGAAAGCTGCCGGTTGCCTGTGCTTTTTAGCTTAGTGTTCAAGTCCAAACTTTTATTTGAGCCATACCTGGTGAAATTCAAGTCAAACTTTTTTATCTGTGTCTAGTTGGAAGTTCAAAACAGTCAGCTCGTTAAGTTCAATTCATTGGTCTTCAAGTCCGACATTTAATCAGTGTCCTATCTGGTGTTGTTCATATCCAGTGTTCAAGTCCAACTTTTTATTGAGGTTAGCCAGTGAAGTGTAAGTCATCAGTGTGACCGTCCCATAGATAAACAAAGAATGAAGTTGTTGGGATGTCACTGTGATATTTGTGAGGACATTGTTTGTATGAAGGAGAAACACCAATGTTTCATGTTCACCATGTTTCCTCATCACCATTTTGTCCTTGTTTTCTCTTCCCTTTGCCCTCAGCCTCACTGCGTCTTGCTGGCCTCCAAAGAAAACTCAGCTCCGGTGAAGCTCGGTGGATTTGGAGTGGCCATCCAGCTGGGGGAGTCCGGACTGGTGGCCGGAGGTGTGTGAAAAACAGTAAAAAAACAAAGTAACCTTCAAATGTATAAGTCAGCTGATGATAAGATGAATCATAATAATCTAAAGATATTTAATTGATGCTTTACAAATCTACATTTTTTTTATCTTCTGAATTTCCACTAAAATTTACTTTGGTAATGAAATCACCTTCAAAGTCATGGAGCGAAATGGTGATTTTGAATCAAAACTTCTCTGAAACAAAGTTCATCTTTTTTGAAAATGTATTTTATAAAAATGTGCTCTTTAGTACTGTTTAACTGAAATAGTTTTCAGCCTTTGCCACAAAGCTGGACAGGAAGCTAGGGTGCAACATTTCTCTTCACTTCCTCTTTGTACATACAATCAGAGAGAAGAAAACTAATGTTCAGAAATGTTTACATCTTTTTACTTTCAATGCATTTCCTTTTTTGTGCTTTGTTCACTTTATTGTAGGGTTTTCAGTGTAGTAACACAATACAGTTAATGCAGTTAATTTGATTAAATTCTTCAGTTGCCTCTTCTCCATAATCAATCATGTTAAAACTTCTCTATTTCAATTGCCCTTTTTATGTGAGGACTTGTACTTTTCTACTGTGTTCCGTAAAGTCTTGTCTTTTCTGTCTCCTTGTCAACAGGTCGGGTTGGAACGCCACATTTTATGGCTCCAGAGGTTGTGAAACGAGAACCCTATGGTAAACCGGTGGATGTCTGGGGCTGTGGTGTCATCCTTTTCATCCTTATGTCAGGATGTTTGCCTTTATATGGCACCAAGGAAATGCTGTTTGAAAACATCTGCAAAGGCAAATATAAGGTCGGGATTCCCACTTGTCACGGAAAAGAAAACACATAAAAAATTAGGGTATTTCTAATTGTTTTGTCTATATAGATGAATCCTCGCCAGTGGAACCAGATCTCTGAAAGTGCTAAAGATCTGATAAGAAGAATGTTGATGTTGGATCCTGCAGAGAGAATCACCGTCTATGAAGCTCTCAACCATCCATGGTTGAAGGTGTGGTATCTGGTTCAGTGTCGATGATGTAGAGATGCACAGTGAAGAAGTCTCCACTGACACAGACTTAGTTGAAAATCAAAGAGTTTATTGCAAAGAAGTACAGCATCAAGTCAGACAACCGGTCTGTCTGGAGGAACCCTGGCCGATGTGGGTCTCCTCCCAAACAGCCCCAAATCGCCTACTTATATTCTCTTTTTGCGGGCTATTTTGGAAACACTCCAGAAACCATCTTCACCTAATTTGGTGTTCCTTTGGGTACACTTCTGATGACATCTATTCTTAAAGCCAGACACACAACAACATCGGCAAAGCGCCAGTGTATCAGACATCCCGAATGCAGTATTTATGGGCATCAAATTCACTGAACCCCTCTAGGGTCAGTAACCTATAGGCGCAAACCACACAGTGTCTGCGGATAGTCAGCTCCTTTCTGACAAGAGAAGTTCTATGGACACAATCAGCTGCTTGCTTAGGTGTAGTATATCTGAGTGTGCACATATACAGTCATGGAAAAAATGATTAGACCACTGTGCTGTTTTCTTCAATTCCTTGTTCATCCTAATGCCTTGTTCCACTAAAGGTTTATCACCTGGGGGAAACAATGAACACAAAACCATGCAATGACTAAAAGCACTGTATTTGTCAGTACAATGTTATTGCTAGTGATGTAGGAACGGAAGTGATTTTTGTCACTGTCAATAAAACCATGCAAAATGGCCAGAAATCAGCTCTGAAATTAAACTGAATTATGAGCCTTTTTTGGAAGCAGACTGTTAAATGGACAAGAAATTAAAGAAAGAGTGGTCTAATCATTTTTTCCATGACTGTATCTAAAACTTGTCAGTTTTATATGCAGCACACAAGGGTAAAACACACTGACACTGAAATCCTTTGCTTCAGACACTACAAGGCTAACCATGATGTAGGAAGTAGAGGTATTTAAACTGAAATCTTTTGACCACAGACACTGATCATTTGTAGAGCTAACACCATGTTGAATATGTTTCCTGTTTTTTCTGGTGATCCAATTTCTATGTACAAAATGTCTTTTTAGGAGAGAGACCGATACGCCTACAAGATTCATCTGCCGGAGACAGTGGAGCAGCTGAGAAAGTTTAACGCCCGCAGAAAACTTAAGGTTTTATAAACATACTTTTAGTGTGTCCACCATTTGGGCTGACTCATATCTGTGCAATATTCATTATAAATAGATAAATAGTTCTTTGGTTGTTTTTGTTTGGTTGTTTTTTTCAAGCCACTGACCATGTACTTATACTACATATTCTGCAGTCAAAGTACAATTTTGATAATTATCTGTGTGTTATGTTGTGACAGTGTCAACATATGACCCAACTGTTATTGTTGTTATTTCCCCAGGGGGCAGTATTGGCTGCAGTATCCAGTCATAAGTTTAATGCGTATTATGGTGACCCTCCAGAGGAAATGCACGACTTCTCGGGTGAACCCACATCCTCAGGTGGTCCATATAGACACACACAGACAAATATACCCAAACTGAAGTTTATTAATGTTCCTCTTTTCTTCTTTGTTCACATATCTAGATTTATTTCCCAAGGGATAAAAATCTCGATGTACCTGTCTTTCTGTCTGTTTGTCTATCTGTGTATTTATATATTTCCATCTGTCGATCTGTCTGTCAATTTATCTACACATTTACATGTCCCATTTCTTTGGAGACTCTTAACCACTTTGGTGTCGTGCTCTCAAATAGCAGTGCTGTTTAATGTTAAGTGTACTGCGTTTCAACACTAACATTAATAGTGATTTCCTTCTGTTAATGCTCCTAACCTGACAGGACTACTAGCTGCAGAACGTATGTATCATCACCGTAATGTCTGTGGATGTGTCTCTTTGTGTCTTTTACAGTCATTTTCACACATACTGACACGCCCTTAGAGAAAAAAAAAGATGATTTTAGCTGACATGTACGCAGCAATTACCAGGGGAAAGTGAAGAACTGCAGTAGTTCCAATTTGCTGATAATTAAATTATGATGAATTCATTGATATAGGCCAGACAGTAACAGTAAGGTTAAAAAAATCCAAGGTTACTTTGTTTTTTTAGTCTAACTATGTAAATTTTTTTTTCAAATATTAAATAGGAAAAGATTTGTAGCTTACCAAAATCGTACACTTTTTTTACAGATTTTTACTGCTGTTCATGGTCATTAACCACAACCAGAATCTACACCTAAGGCGTAACCATTATAAGACGCACTGTCAATTTAATATAATATTATGATATGAAGCAAATACCATTGATGTGTGTTATATTTAGTGTTGACACAATCTGTTGATTTTTTTTTCCTTACATGACACATCTGGAGGGAAGGACAAATATGCACAAATGCCAATAAATATTTGTCAATAAATATTATATTGGCCTTTGTCAAATTTTTGGTTGCCTGTGAAGGCTGCTCTTTTGTCTTTAACTTACTGTATATTGTACACATACTTTTATGACATATTACTATCATCATCAATAAACTATTATTAATGTGACATCACACAGGTGCAGTGTCTCAGGTCTTGGACAGTCTAGAGGAGATCCATGCTCTGACAGACTGCAATGAGAAAGATCTAGATTTCCTCCACAGTGTTTTCCAGGACCAGCATCTCCACACACTGCTGGATGTGAGTCAAACAAATACACATCATTGTTGTCATGTTCATGAATGCAAGAGAGACAGAGGTAACACAGAATTAAAACACAGGGGACCCTACAGACTCAGCTAAATTATTTTTAAAGTATTTTTTCTCGAACTTTTTGCTGTGCATTCACTTGCTGGTCAACTGCTGCCTCCAGTGGTCAGTAGCTGACGAGGCAATAACACTGAAAGTAGTGTTTTGGCTGAAGGTTAGACTTAGAGGAGGTGTTGACCAGTGGACAAATATCAAATGTATTTCCAAGAGCAGAAATCTCTTATTTGAGTTATTGAGTTACAATTTCTATGGACCTTGTTTTTGTGCAAATACGCACAAGTAGGCAAAACCTCAATGGCTTCCATTGTCAGACCCCTGGTTCCGCTTTCAACAAGCATGGCCTCTATAGCAGACGCACACTCAGTGTGAGTTCAGTAGCTCATGAGGAAAGACTCAAACAAACAAACAAGCAATGCCTTTTTGATTGCATCACTTATTTTAGTATGTAAGTATGATGTCTCTTTTTGTTGTTTTTGCTGTTTGTCACATTGAGTGATGTTTGCATTTTTATCTTCAGGGTGAGTTTTTAAAAGGGTTTGTCATAATATCTTTTTACAAAAATGACAATCTGGAGTAGATATCCTCAAACTGCTCTTTTCTGTTTGACAGAATGTTTTCTTATTCTCTCCCATGTATATTTCATGTATATGTACTTCAGTTAAAAAAAAATCACATATTTTTAGATACAACTGCATTGTATCTTCTTTTCCTCTATGTCACAAAAAAAATTTAACTTTTCTTCAAGTGCATTGAAAATGTATTTTACTGTTACATCCTGTGACGTCTAGTACTCCCACCTGTGATTTATGCATTTAACTACAATAATATTTATGCAATGATTGTTTCTGCAAAAAATAACTGCTGTGGATGCAACAATGTTTTTTAAGGTGTTGAAACCTGTGGACGTAGACCTATAATTTAAAGTTTTAAAGGTAATAGAACTGTTTTTTTTTTAATTTGGCGAAAAAAGATTAAGATCTTTTTTTCTATTTTTTTTTTAAATTGAACAAGACTTCATTGTTTTAGCTTTACATATTTACTACAGTCCTTTTGAGTCTAAAGCTTGTAAAATCACTGTGAACAAAGGCTGCAGCTGCAACACACGCACTCGTGCGCACAAGATAGTGTTTGTCTGTACCAGACAGTTCAATGATGCTCAGATAAGGCTCACAGTCTAAGCAGTGTAAATGTGAAGTTTGTTATTGCCTACTATGGAATTTTGTTTTCATTCCTAAACTGGAGCATTTGGGTGTCAAGCTATGTATTTACAATAACTGAATTTGATTTGTTAAATGTAAAATATTTTTTTACATTGCAGACAGAAATTGTTGTGCAGTAAGGGAGACTTATTAAATGTTAGTGCTTATAGCTGGGGCTAAAAAAAGGAACAACTCCATAGATCGTCATAGATTTAACCACCTGTATGTATGTTTCAGCTGTATGATAAAATCAACAGTCGGACAACACCAGAGGTCAGGAACCAGGCCAGTGACAGTGTTCAGCGAGCCAAAGAGGTAAACACACACTGATGTAGTGGTTTTATAACTGATTATTTTCTTCTCATTTTTTTTTCTTTGTCATTGAAGGAGTCCTGGTGTGATTTTAACTTTATGTAATTTATATTTTTTAACACCTTCAGATCCGGCAGCATTTCATAGATGAGATTTCCTTCTGTCATTAAAAACTATGTAGTTTAATTGGCTACACAGGTGGCTGTGTTAATTGGCTATGTTAGGTGTTGGTATTGTGTGGTATTGGACCAAGGCAGTAACATTTTGATTGCGAAGACTTTGTGCTTAAAAGAGTAAATATTCGAACAGAGAATTATTACATTTAGATTTTTCCATTTAACAAATGCTTTTATCCCAAGTGACATACAGAGAAGGAACTTTATCATTATTTCTCTCAAACGTGGGCATCTCACGCACTTCCCTTTCCTTATATTACCACCTCCACACACATACATTGCTTTCTTAAATTTTGTTCATTTGTCTTAAATGTCTTTGAGGCTTTTTTGATTATTTACTGCAGCAGACTTCCTGACTAGAAAGGAGGAAAGAACTTTATCATTATTACTCTCAAACATGGGCATCTCACACGCTTCCCTTTCCTGGACCTGCTCATGCCTCAGCAGGCGTTCCTGTAAAGCAGGGGTGTCCAAACTGTTCCACAAAGGGCCGGTGTGGCTGCTGGTTTTTGTTCCAACCAAGCAAGAGCACATAGCTTGACCAACCAGCTGTCTGATGACTGTGATCAGTTGATTAAACCTGTCAACTCAGGTGTGCTGCTGCTTGGTTGGAACAAAAACCTGCAGCCACACCCGCCCTTTGTGAAACAGTTTGGACATGTCTGCTGTAAAGGAACATCATGGCAGGGACAGTTTTCCCCATCCCATTCCATCTACATAGGAATATCCCAATGTTCCTGTGCTGGGTCCTCTTTTACCCATTACATCTACCACCTCATCTAGATGCGGCCATAGCTTCTCATGTCTTCTCTTCTTCAAATTTACACCTGTGTTTTCTACTATGGGACACGGGTTTCAGCCTGCCCTACAGATTCATCCAAGTGGATAAAAGAACACTGTCTTTAGCTTTAGCTAAGCTGAGACTAAGCTCATAGTTATCTGAAGCCATCACTACATCCATTATAACATTGAAATTAGAATTGCCTGTTTCTATACACAAATTGGATATCCTGGAAGAAATGGTAGAAAGACGCACTCTCAGTCTCTCTCTGTTTTTAGTTTTTATGGCAGTCAAGCTTAAAAGGCTCAGCTCACACAGATATGTGGTTGAAAGCTTTTACCAACACTCCAATATAAACTAATTTTATTGAACAATTGTAAATACTGTATATTACCACCTGCACACACATACTTTGCTTTCTTAAATTTTGTTAATTTGTCTTAAATGTCTTTGAAGCTTTTTGATTATTTCCTGCAGCAGACTTCCTGAGTAGAAAGGAGGAGCTAAATTAGGTAAATCAATGGCGTCAATTGGCCAACAGTAATCCCAAAATTACAGTACAACAGCTCACAGTTTACAAACACGCAGTCCGTGGAGTTGTGTTTTATTTTGTCGACCGCTTCGGTCGGCCTTTCGTCTGGGTCAGAATTTTGTCCAGGTCCCTTTTTGGCATTTGCATTTTCCCTTCTCAAAAACTTCTTCATCACTGTCACTTGCTCATCTTGCTGTCACTTGCTGTTACTGTCACTGTGACTTGTAGTGCGGTCGCGTAGCAATAGCGCTATCGTTTTCACAGGCATTTATAGCCTCTGCTGCCACCTGCTGGAATAGAAGAGTATTACATATCTGCCACACTTTATTACAGTGAGGACACCCAAACGTGGTTAATTACGTGATATTAGATAATTTCCCGCGGCACACCTAATTATCTCTCACAGCACACTGGTTGAAAATCACTGTACTAGCCTGTTGAAGAAGAACAACCCAAAGGGGCTCATGTAGCTCCTCTGCTCATTACCTTTACTGTTAGGTTGAGCACTCCTACATATCTCAACCTTCACCTCAGAGAAGGAGATGTCAATCAATCTCTTACCTGGTTACCACCTAATGGAACAATCTTCCAGTTGACACAACAGCACCTGAAACTTGAAAACCTTTCAATTTAAATAACACCCTTTATGGTAACAAATTTACCACTGTCTTACACTCACCTTATCTTCCTCTTTTTATTTGTTTTGTTTAGTTTTACTATAACCTACTGTAACTTGAAAAAAAAGTGTCACCCAAATCTAATGTAATGTAATTATCAAGCAAACAAACTGCTACAAACCCCCACAGTCCTTAACATGTATTCGTAAACAAGTCACCAAGACAAAATATTATTTGTCTATTACCTCAATCCTGATACAGAAAGATGATGAAATCAAATTTTAGGACCATTTGTGGCCCAGTAGTCTATATTACTTTCTCTTTACCTCAGTATACTGTGATATTTTATGTGTTTATGGCACACTCTCGCATTAGTCACTGAGGACTTATTTGAGGCTGCTCATTGCCATTCAACAAAACACTGTATTTTTCGGTCTGCCTCTTCAGGTTCTGGAGGAAATCTCCTGTTACCCAGAAAACCACGAGGCTAAAGAACTTAGACGAATCCTGGTGCAGCCACACTTTATGGTAAGTCTATATGCACATATTGGAAAATACTCTATGAATAAATGTGTTTGACTGTGTCCATATATGTGTGTATTTATATTTAGACTAAAAGTATATATTCATGTATATGTCTGTTTGTATGTATGTGTTTATATATTTTCTCCTTACCCTGGCTGAGGGTCTAAGGACAGAGGATGTTACCAACCCTGTAAAGCACTATGTGACAAATTTGATTTGTAAATGTGGGCTATATAAATAAAATTTAATTTGATTGATTGATATACAGTATGTACACATATATGCATATATTCATATTCAGATTCAGAAAATTTTATTATCCCCGTGGGGCAATTGAGATATGTGTGTGTATTAATGTGAACAGGTGTTTATACCATCAGCACCTGCTGTATCACAGGTTTTTGTGGTATATCAATATTTTCATTTTTTGTGATAAAATAAGCATTTTCTCGTTATGTTGAACATACTTACAGGATATGACAAAAACCTGTACATACAGTAAACAATATTTAAGGAAGACCACTTGAAAACCCAAGGCAATCATTTTGACTGTTTAGGAAGTTATACAGTATAAGCAATAACAATTTTTGTAACTTTTATAAAAATAAAAAAGTCATAAATGTAATTTCAAATATAACTATATATCCCTTTTCAGTCCCTCTATTATTATAACATATTTGATATTAACTTGGATCTTAACGGTAGTGTTTTTTAATATATTGTCACACCTGAGGAGAAAGTAGACATTTGCCCATTTGCATGCCAAATGAACAGGATATTTTCTGACCACATCTTCTTTACTCATTCTTCTCAAGGCTCTACTTCAGGCTCATGATGTTGTGGCACATGAAGTTTACAGTGAGGAGGCTATTAGAGTGACACCACCCCCAACCTCCCCCTACGTTAATGGGGACTCGCCGGAGAGCACTGTTGGAGACCTAGACTTGGAGAATGTCACTAGAGTCCGTTTGGTACAGTTTCAGAAGAACACAGAGGAGCCAATGGTGAGGTTTCCCACACATATATCGTAGTTATGAGAGTTTTTCATTAGTGATTTTATTGTGAATGATGATGATGATAATATTTACATTGCTGATAAACACAGGGCATCACATTGAAGATGAATGACTCAAACCATTGCAGCGTAGCACGGATTATGCATGGTGGAATGATCCACAGACAAGGTGAGATTTCTCAAAACAGCTCTGGAAAAGCATCAATTAAAACCTGTGGAGAAAAAAATCTGTATCTGGCCTAAGGAAGCATTTACAGCTAAAAGACTTTATCACCAAAGCAACAGAAAGTTATGTGCATTGTCATGACTTGTTCCCTAAAATAAAGGACAAAATGTTCCAGCAATTTACTTAAATACATCTTATGAATGAATACAAAAAAAATTGATAATTATTTATCATTCAGACCTGTAAATTATTATTTTATGTATACATAAGTAGTAAGTTTTGTTTTTATTTTCTGTTGATATCGTGTTATATTTTATATTAGTATATTGTTGGAATGAGCTCTAAAAATATTTAAACATTAGTATCAATTTATCCAGCTGCAGAGCCTTGATTTTAGTTCATAGTCATAGCCATAAATGCAATGGTTACTAATAATTGTGTTGGTTTTGGCCAGGATTTTTTTTATTTCAAGCATCCCCAGTATAATCAATTACAAACTACAAGTAAAATAGAGAGTATTTTTGGGTCCCATTTCATGGTCATTGTTGATCCATTGTTGCTTCCATCTGTGAGTGTAAGCAGTTTTTCCCAAACTTTATCACTTGGCCCTCCCAAAGCAATAACTTTGCCAAAAAAAAAAAACAACCTATCCTTTCCTGACTGTGCTTTAATGTGGCAGAATTATTTCTTTAGACAAAACACTAAGAAGATATAATTTCTACCTAATGACCACTTTAGATTACAAACAGTGAATTATGCACTTAGTTCACCATAGCGACACATCGCCTTAACTTGACCTGTGTTAGAAGGTGAGTGGCTATATTGAACATAAATAGGATTCTAATTAGGCATGTCCAATATTAACATTTACCAATATTAACCGATATTGCCCAAACACTTCAATAAACGATATCAATATGAACCAATACAGATATATGCAGGTGATTTTCCCTGAATTATTGTGATACCAGACTAAAGGCATTCTATAAATAACTGGACAACATAAACACACAAATTACATATTTATTTTTTACCATTTTGTCTGAAACAGTTCTATGGTGCTTTGTGCAGTAAATGTAAAAGAAATGTTTATATAAAAGAAAAAGTGTTGGACAGAATAACTTTCCAAAACAGTGATTAACATTATAAACCGGGCTCATTCAGCCTCATTCAACAACAATAGTCAATATAAATGGGCACAGATAGAAACAACTGTAGTATAAGAGTAAAAAGTCAGAAAAAAAATTATTTCAGCACCGTTACAATGTAAACGACTCATCCCATTCATGACATTAACAGACGACACAGTCGGTGGACGGATATAACGGCCATCCCTAATTCTACTGTTAAACATTTACCATAATGGACCATGTACTGTGTTTCATTCAATACAATTCTTTCATCTCAACCACTTGAAACAGCTCCCTGCTTTGGTAATCTCTGTGTTGAAGAAATGGTTTAGCAGTGCTGTGACAGCAGTGCTGTGCTACTTCTTTAAGAGTCTAATATAAACTTCTGTTTCCTGTTACAGAGGCCACTCTTACTGAGTTGAGAAACTAAAATTAATACATTAAGATATCAAGTGTTTCTCCTCCCTCTAACTCTTCTTCTGTCTTTTTCGCTTTAGGAACGTTGCATGTGGGTGATGAAATTAAGGAAATCAATGGCATCAGTGTGGCAAACCAGACCGTGGAACAACTGCAGAAGATGCTGGTCAGTGTGTGTTCTTACACCTCCAACAGGATCTCTTCCAGAAACATCAAATCATTTCAGTGCATTTGTTCGTATGTGTTTACAGAGGGAGATGAGAGGAAGCATTACCTTTAAAATTGTGCCAAGTTATCGAACGCCAGGTTCCTGTGAGGTAACATCCAATCTTCTACTTCCTCCTGCCCTGGTTCACTGCTGCGACACTGCTCTGATATCCAGATTTCATTACTAACTGCTCGCCTGGTTACTCAGCATCTGTGTGTATATCTGTGCCTGGATGGGTTGGTGGGGGCTTAAGTGTGTGAGACACGGCGTTTAATGTGGGCTTGATCTGATCATGTGCACACCAATTTCTTTAATCAAGATACCGGAACATTCTAAACATGTACACATATATTCATATATCTCACAGTTTTAAATGACTTACTGCCTTAAGCCAAATTGAAAAACGAAAACATAGCAATAAAAAGGGATTAATGGGTCTACTCAAAAACGGTTAATTTCAAACTGTCTTTAAAAAGTTGATTGTCTGCCCTTCTGTGTGTTTGTGTGTGTGTGTGTGTCCTATTTCAGAGAGAGTCCCCCATCATCTCAAGACAGTCCCCGGCCAATGGCCACTCCAGTGTTAGCAATTCATTTTTGGTAAGCGCGCCCCCTACACCACTCTTCTTGCCCCTAATGTCCAATCAACAGACCACAAACATCCCACCGGGTCTTCTTTGTCTGTCATCTTAATTCCTGCTGTCAAGTCCTATAGTTGATTCACTTTTGTTATGACATCATTGATTACATCATAGGCCAGATTTCTCCCCCCACCCCAATCTTTTGCCCATACACGTCAACTTGTTTAGCGGCAGGCTCGGTGTCCGATATCTCAGTTAATAAATTGGTGTGCTTCCCCTCCTGCTGCTGCTGCCGTTGAAGTGAACACACTCTTTGGTGTAGTAAACACCCCCTGCTGGACATTTAAAACAAATGCATTTCTCCACTTAGGCTGTACGCAAAAAGACAAAAGCTGCCAATACTGCTTTGCTTGCTTTTGGATGAATTCCTTCACTCTTTTTCTTTTTTTTTTAATCAAAAGTAACTTGGTACACGTGACTCTGTGTCTGTTATAGTCTCATCACCCTTGGCTGTGTTTTATTCTCTACTATGTTACAATTAGATTTAATTTTTTTGTCTCTGCCTCATCAATGGTTTTTGTCCCATCAGGACCTGCAGTCATCCTTCCAGCCTCAAGGTCGACAGGTAAATAAGTCTTATTTATACATTAAATTCTGTTAAATCTCAACATTGTTTAAACAAGAGGTGGAAAAACAACTAAACTATTTAATCAAGAGAACGTTTCTTTGCTTGTTAGATTGCTAGATTCATCCGATGCAGCAGAAATGCAACTGCAAATTTTATATTGTGTTATAATTTTACCTGTCAGCAGTGTTGGTAAGGTAATGGTAAGGTAGAGGACTTGGGTCCACAAGGCTTGAGGATTGAATCCACCAGCTGCCAAGTTGCTACTGAGGTGCCCTGAGCATAGCACCGATTTGGGTGGCAGTCTGCCCCCCAGACCTGGTAACAGATGAGAAGATGAGTCAATTCCTGGATCATTTCTTGTTCATGTTGCCTTATTCCTTTGTCTAAGTGTCCGTAATCCATTTCAGGGCTTTAGTATGTCTGTGTCTGGAGTCTGTCTCTCAGCTACTACACTATATTACCAAAGGTATAGGCTCACCTGCCGTAATTTATACTATGGACTGATGTGCCATCCCATTTCTAACCCATGGAGTTCAGTATGATGTTGGTCCACCTTTTGCAGTTATTACAGTTTCAACTCTTCTGGGACGGCAGTCCACAAGGTTGAAGAGTGTGTTTATAGGACTATTAGGCCATTCTTCCAAAAGTTCTTTGGTGAGGTCACACACTGATGTTGGTGGAGAAGGCCTGGCTCTCAGTCATCCCAAAGGTGTTCTATTGCGTTCAGGTCAGGACACTGTGCAGGCCAGTCAGGTTCATCCACACCAGACTCTGTCATCCATGTCTTCATGCACCTTGCTTGTCATGTTGGAAGAGGAAGGGCCCTGTTCCCACAAGGTTGGAACCATGGAATTGTCCAAAATGTTTTGGTATCCTGAAGCATTCAAAGTTCAAGACTTGTCCATTAGATTGCCAGATGAAAAAGCGTGATTCATCACTCCTGAGAACGCGTCTCCACCGCTATAGAACCCAGTGGCAGCGTGTTTTACACCACTGCATCCGATGCTTTGCATTGCACTCAGTGAAGTGTGGCTTGAATGCAGCTGTTGGTCCTGAAATCCCATTCCACAAAGCTCTCTGTGTGCTGTACTTGGGCTCATCTGAAGGTCACATGACGTTTGGATCAATTGACTGTGCAGAATGTCGGCAACCTCTTTACACTATGCGCTTCAGCATCAGCTGACCCCTCTCCGTCTGTTTACATAACCTACCACTTTGTGGCTGAGTTGCTGTTGTGCACGACTGGATTAGTTGCACAGGTGGCATCCTATGACAGTTTCACACTGGAATTCACTGAGCTCCTGAGATCGCCCCATTCTTTTGAAAATATGATGTAAAACAGTCCCTGCGTTAATTCTAATGTAGATGTGGTTTAGAACACTGGTATACAATGCTAAGAATGAGAAACCCAAGGCAGGAGATTTGGACAATATTCTTCTTATTGGACAGAGGTCTGACAAACAATGACATGTTTATGTGTGTATACAAAAAAGGACATGTTTGTATCAGGATGTGAGAGTTGTTGAAATTTGTTGGTCAAGGAACTAATGAGTTTGGTTGTTGGACCTAGATTGGTCTGAAACATTCTAAGATTGAGCGAAGCGTCTCCTCATTTTTAGACACCTTACTCTACTATTTAACAAAGTGAAATGCTGTACAGGTAAAATTCCCTATTCCAAAACCTACTTAAAAAATTACAGTAAGAAGAGTAAATGCAATGTTACGTTGTTTACATTCTTTCTACCTCTGGTTTAAGCTATGAGACCCGACCAGTCATAATGATTCTTCACTGTAATGCTGTTCCTCTTTCGAATTTTAACTTGGTCCATTGTTTAACAAAAATCTAAACTTTGTGATCAACATTTGTCATTTTTACAGCCATGAAGCCATCAGCATGAAAAAAAATAATAATGCAGACATTTTTGACACTGCAGCGCCTAGAGATCACTGACCCTACATCAGCCACACTTTAATTACCCCTAGTTACACTTACACTCTCTAAATTACTCACCCTAAAAATCACTCACTCTACATAACTCTCCCTGAATGATATTACACATGATCTATTCTTACAGCCAAAAGTAGTCTTCCAGAATCCCTCACCCTGCTCCCTTACCCCAAATTAATGTTGAATTTAGGGAATCCTAGCTCTGTCCAGTAATCAGGAGAGAGCTGCTTCTGACCCGTGCTCACGCCCTTGATTTGAGACAGGAAATAATGAAGGATTATATTTGTAGTCAATATTAATAATGATAGTTACAAAAGCAGAATGTGTTTTGATAGTATTCAAAACCAAATCAGATATCTGTCCCATATCACATCCAGCAACAAATCCCTGTATTTGCGTGACATGTTTCATGCTTTCAAATCCTAGATCTTATCCAGACCATCATTCAAGGACAAACTTTCAGTCAAGGTAAGAGACAGCGCCACCAGCTGTTAGCTTTTTCCCTGCCGCACCTCCTGGATGAAAGGCCCTGATTTCAGACACACACATGTGACTCTTAAATATACATTAGGGGAAAAAAAACATGAATGATGTGTACAGTTATTTATCACTTTGATGACCAATCAGTGTGCTAGGAAAACTGCTTCTTTTCCTGCACCTCATGTTGCCTGTCTTTGGGGTTAATCTGTTTCAGATTTTTGTGAAGGCCCAGTTTGAGTATGACCCCTCCAAAGACGAGCTGATACCCTGTAAAGAGGCCGGGATTCGTTTCTGTGTGGGTGACATCATCCAGATCATTTCTAAAGAAGACCACAATTGGTGGCAGGGAAAACTGGAGAACACCAAGAACGGAACAGCCGGACTCATTCCATCACCAGAGCTGCAGGAGTGGTGAGAAATGACAACAGTCTAGATCAGGCACAAATTATGGTCCAGGGGCATATTTAGCTTTTGGATCCAGCCCACTAAATTTGTCCAGATCAGGGGTTTTCAAAGTGTGGGGCAGGCCCCCCTGGCGGGGCGCGGTGCGATGCTGAGGGGGCGCGTGTGACCCTGGGGAACATGTTTATTTTTTCCGCCGTACTACAATGAAGTGTAATTGCACATCCTTGTAAGTTGAACTATATCTCTTTTTTTGTTTTCTTCATGTAAACAAGGATACGGTGTTATGCAGAGGTGTACCTAGAACTATTTTATAGACAAATGCTGTTATTAATAGTTGCGGCAGAGAGTGGGTGGTTGGGGGGGGGCAAATTGTTTTCTTCTTGCTAGGGGGGGCGTAACAGAAAAAGATTGGGAAGCACTGGTCTAGATTATATTAAAACCATAGGATATTATTATTATATTTCCTGGGCTATAAGTTCGACGAAAAAACAACTACAGGAGTAGCAGATACTGGTACAGAAGCCTAAAGTGCCTTCTAGTGGCTGTCAGTATGCGAATAATTACAACATTCATTCGTTCATCTTCATCCTTTTATCCATTGCTGTGGCTAAGGGGCAACAGTCTCTACGGCTGCCCCCTAAATCACGCTGCACCATGCTGTGAGTTATATAAAATTTTATATAATTCAATATATAAGTTGTGTCTGAGTATATGGTACAAACCACATTAAAGGCTGGAAAAAGTGTTAAGCAGAGAAATACAGTTTTTAGTCCCCGGTATACAAGCTACCCTAAATTTAGGTTTTCGATATCACAAGTAAGCAGCTTTTTCTGGATTTTTCTTTGTGATAAAAGGAAACATTGGGTTATGACTGCTCTCCTGTGTCTCACTCAGCGTTAATTTTCTATTTAGTATGTTCAAAGAGAATACTTAATAGACATCTAACACTAAGTGAGTGAGACAGAGGACCTTGTGTTAGTGCAAATCATCATGAGTCCCAAAACAATACCAGCATGGAGCAAATATTGTTGAGACAAATCACCGTCCATCTCTCTGAGTGGCGCTGTTTCCCTGTTCAACAATACCAGACAATGGTAACTTTCATATATGACAATAACATGTCATTTAGCTTACATGTTTGCCACATTTTTCTGCTCCTGCTTGAAACCCTGTAGTCAAAAGGTGTCCCCACACTGGGCCTAGGGTTCAGTCACTGACCGAAGGGACATCAGTGATGGTTTCATATTGACTCCCAGTGTGTGTGTGTCCTCAGGAGGGTAGCCTGTATGGCCATGGAGAAGACTAAGTCAGAGCAACAGACAAGCTGCACCTGGTTTGGAAAGAAGAAAAAACTATACAAAGATAAATACCTGGCCAAACACAATGCAGGTGAGAAAACACACTACCAGTTGTGACAAATCATATTGTGGCTACAGTGACGTAGTGAGGAGGTGTGAATGGTCCCCCGTGTCATGTTAGTGAACGTGTGTGTGTTTGTAACAGTTTATCTTTATGTCTCTTGTTTACTGCTACTGAATGGCTTTGTGAACGTAAGTATTTATTCACTTTTCTTTTTTTTTTACTCTTTCTTTCCTTTTTACTCGCCTTAATGTTCTTAAGCTCTGGCTTTTCCAGGTTTCCGAAAACAAACTCCATCACCATGATTCATCTCTTTCCCTGAAATTAAGTGCATTTATTGAACTGCTCAGGTTATTTGTCTCTTTTTTTCTCCTCCAGTGTTTGATCAACTAGACCTGGTCACATATGAGGAGGTGGTGAAACTTCCAGCCTTTCAGAGAAAAACTCTTGTGTTGTTAGGTGAGAATTGATCTTTAAACTACAACACCTGGGATTTTAAACCAACTGCATTATGAACTAAAAATCAGTCATGATCCATCCAACAGCCAGGTTCTGACAGAGCTCCAGGACTTGAACATCAGTCAAATTTATTTTCCTATCTGTCATTTTCAGTTCAGTCATTTGTTCAGTAAGATGCTAAAACACTACCCCACTGTCATAAAGGCAATTTATGTCACTATTGCAACCAAATTGTAATGTTTGCTATGTGTGTTTTAAAGCAGTGTTTTAAACCTTTTTTGTGCCACGGACCATTTAAATGTCTCATACTATTTTCACGGACCGGTTGTTAAGTTGTAGCAGATAAATACCCCTTAATAGAATTACATTTCTGGTATTCTGAAATATTTTCCTACCTATAAAATCTTCCTACCCGAATTAGTTGTGCATGGGCACAACAAGGATTTCTCAAGTGCATACAGCCTATAACTTTCTGCTACCAGACCAGTATAAAAACCTAATGACTCTGCGTCATTTCAAATTTATTGTTGTTGAGTAACACTGAGAAAATGTTTCCTAATCAAATATAGTTGCATTATTGATGATTGAATCCTAGTCCTTCTATTGTTCAGTTCTTTTGTTGATATGGGTATGGATCAAGTGGAAGTAATAGCCAGATGGGACCAAAAGGACACATTATTTCTCTGCGGACCGGCACCAATTCACGCCCCAGTGGTTGGGGACCACCATAAAAATATATATAATATCTTTTGCATTTTGTCTAAAACATTAAAAAATTAAGTCATAATATAGACATATTTAGGAAAAGTGTTGTGATGTTTTTGATAAAGTTATTGCTTAAATAATTTACAAATTGGTCGAAATGACAGCCTCGGGCAACAAACAATGAGTATTTGTCTGTATATGTGATGGGCTCATTTTCTGATTAATTCTCATTCAATGGTGTCAAAACTAAACAGCAGATCTAACCTATATTTTCTGTCATCAACTTCGTCAGGGGCTCACGGCGTTGGCCGAAGACACATCAAGAACACGCTCATCACTAAACAGCCTGACAGATTTGCGTACCCCATCCCACGTAAGATTCGTTACTGCATATACCCTTGTTCTTCGCAAACAGCAGTGGAAGCTTCCTCACTTCCTGTCTCTGTCCCACAGACACCACAAGACCTCCAAAGAAAGATGAGGAGAACGGAAAGAACTACTACTTCGTTAGCCACAATCAGATGATGCAGGACATCAGCAACAATGAGTATTTGGAGTATGGCAGCCACGAAGACGCCATGTATGGAACACGTCTGGAGACGATACGGAAGATCCATCAGCAGGGCCTGTTTGCCATACTGGACGTAGAACCACAGGTAGGGTGTAGAGCTGCAGGATAAATTACGAAAATATGAATCATGTTTTTTTTTTATTCTATTTGAAATCATAAATATCCTAAATGATTATTAATCAAT
This sequence comes from Paraplagusia blochii, assembly GCA_016785265.1. Classification (NCBI taxonomy): domain Eukaryota; kingdom Metazoa; phylum Chordata; class Actinopteri; order Pleuronectiformes; family Cynoglossidae; genus Paraplagusia; species Paraplagusia blochii. Next base: position 38,613 of record JAFBJS010000077.1, read on the forward strand.
TTGAGAATTTGCTTCATTGAACCTTAAACTTGAAATGACTGATGTGTTCTGCTGTTGACTTCATTTGAGACATATCATGTCCTTTGGCGCTGGTGGGTGCAGGGGTGGTTAGCGTTAGGGTTCTACTTCGAGCAGTATCTAGGCTTTAGTGTGTGCGCATCTATTGACTCAACAGAAATAAAGTTTTTTTTGTTTGTTTTGTTTTTTTATTATTTTACAGGGATGTTACCGCTCCATTACGATATAAATATGCAATTATTGTGAAATGAGATAAAGATAAAAAAAATGCGCCAGCATTTGTACAACAAATTGTAGCAAAATCTGGACAAAGGATAAAAAAAGTGACGTTTTTGGAGTAAATGCAATATACATTTTCAATATTTCCTCTTTTGTGATTAAATAATCATGCTCTAGCCGAAGGGGAAAAAAATAAATAATGAAACATTAACATTAGATGTTGTAACACATACATACATCACATTGCAACTGAAAAAACATGTATTTATGACATTTGTAAAAAAAAAACACTAAAATGACTACTTGGAAAATATATAAACAATAACTTGTTTATACACTATACATCCTTTCCTGACTTTTCCTATATATCTAAAAAATATCTAATAATTTATATTCCTATTCAGCCCAACAATAGATTATGCAAAGCAAATGGTGCGATTTTATATGTCCTTTTTTTGATTTTCAGTATCGGTAGGGCAGTCTTTGAACTATATTGATCATAATGTCACACTTTGTCGTTTGTTGAAGCCCAGGAACTCCATCAACTCCTGGTCTCTGATAAAGTGGACAGAGCTCTCAGATGTCTGATTCTCCTCCTCTGAGAGCGCTTAGTGGATGTAGAAAATACTAGGGATGTCTGATATTAACATTACCGACATTATTGTGTGACGTCAAATTAATACGCTGCATAATAACATCATTATGACACCAGGATTTGAGAATTCACAAATGTACATTATATCAGCCTTAATTTTGGCCCATCAAGCAACACTTCATTTCCAGAATATTTAAAATCATTTATTCGTAGTATTTAACTGTGCCAGTGGCCAAGTGGTTGACGATTTCGTCTCCACTAGGTGCTGGCGTAACGACATAAAAAAAAAAAAACCTCCAAAATCAGCCACGCCATACATTACAGTAAGTCCCATTTTAAGTAGGGGAAAATCAACCAGTGTTCCATGGCTCTGCTTTAAGCTGGAGAAGGCTGCTACCGGAAAATGTTCCCTGCATTTGTAAAAGTGCTGGGGGTCGAGGAGGAAGAGAAACATCAACATGTTGTGGTCCTGAAATCGATTCCGTATCTGAGAAAGAATATTGTCCAGAATACTGTGGTGGAGGTTTTGGTAGTGTGCGCGCAGAGCTTCTGGCGTTGCACGGCGTCCTTTGAGAGACTGCATTCACCAGTCGAGACGCATATTGCAATAGTGTTGGCGCAACGTGAGGGAGACGCTGCTAGCAGATTTTATTCAAGAGCTGCGTGTGTTTCGGAGACCTAGAGAATAACTGAGCAAGCATTTTGATTGAAAAAAAAAACACTGCACTCTTTATTTTTTGAGGCCCCTTGAGTTAAGACATAAATAAGGCGATGTGCATAACAGTGAATGAATAGGACCATGTGTGCCTTCACCTTCACTTTAATTTGCACTAAGTTTAGTCCAGATGCCATCACCGCTGCGCCATCATATCACCGCGCCGCAACTTTGTGCAGAGAACTTTCATAGTCCTTAAGAAAATTAAAAATCAGAATGGCAAGGTCATTGCCACTTGTTACATCCACAAATTTCACAGAACGCTCCTGGACACCAACGGACGTCACATAACGCAGGACCAATGCGAGCTGTGCCATGTTGTGGTTTCATCAACCATCACAGCAACAAAAGGGACACTTTTGATCTCCGCTTTTATCTCGTCTCACATCACTTCAGCAATAGCATAAATTAGGTTATTTTGGATTTTAATATCGGTGAAAAAAAACAATAACGATATGCTCCGAAAATAAAAAAGGTTCCAGATATCGGCCCAATATTATCGGTGGGCCGATATATTGGCCATCCCTGGAAAATACATAATAGTGTAGGTGAGAGCCTAATTAATTAATTCAGCATCAGCAGATGCCCTGCAGCTGTTACCCTTACAATAACAATACATTTTGTTATTTAGTTATTCCATAACAAAATTAAAGTGAATCTTTCATTGGGTAATATGTGATGAACAATTTCCAGGTTTACAGTCTTGCAGCTGTTCTATGTGTTAGTGTTTTTCAAACTAACTTTTTCTAATTTTTTAATTTCCACCAGGCTCTAAAGGTCCTGCGAACTGCAGAGTTTGCGCCATACGTTGTCTTCATAGCTGCACCAACGATAACCCCAGGAATCACTGAGGTACAGACATGTATTCACAAACACTTGGAGCATGTGACTGTTAAACAGTGAAGCGTCTTTTTCCTCTGCCTCTTCTTTTTAGTGCTCCATTTAATCCTTTCTTTTTTTTATCATGTATTTTTCTTTTCTTACTGCATGCCTTTGATTTCTGGCCTCCTCACTCACTCTTTAGACGCCACAATGGTGTCGAACTCTGCCAGTGAGTAACACAAGACTTTATATGAGACCGGCAAATGTGAACAATGTTTATTCTAGTTACCAGGTTAATATTACTACTAAGAAAAACAGAGCAGATAAGTATCTTAGCCCAGGCTAAAACAGCTGCAGTCAGACATTCTGTCTAACCTTTCCGTCTTTTTTTGTCACCCTGTGTCAGGACGAGTCCCTGCAGCGACTTCAAAAAGAGTCTGACATCCTGCAGAAAACATACGCTCACTACTTTGACCAAACCATTATCAACAACGAGATTGATGAGACAATCAGGCTCCTGGAAGAGGCCATGGATCTAGTCTGCAACATCAGCCAATGGGTTCCAGTGTCCTGGGTTTACTGAATTACCTGACCTGAATTACCATTTTCTTCCAAACCTCAACTTCAGAGCAAAAAAGACTATTATAAATTATACTTCAGGGCAAAAAAAAAATGAATACACTTTTTAAAAGTAGACATCTTCTGCAGGTGGAATAGAACTGGAAACGTTTACATTAAAAAATGACCTCTGGCTCATGACCTTGTCATAGTGTTGTGCAAAAAAATTGAAAAAAACTGTGGCGTTTGTACTAGCCCGGAAGATCCATTTTGTTTCTTTTAAAGAGACAGTACTGTATTTAAATATGTGTTGTTTAAATAATCACAAACTAACCTGAAAAAAAATCTACCAATTTCAGTTGATGATTAGATTGGAAAAAAACTAAGCAAGATTTTTTGGTTGCAATTATTGTCAATAGAATACAATGTAAAACGTGGTCGGGAAAAATAAATGAAATGAAGTGTCGCCCGATGCTCCTGCCCGTATGCAATGGTTGCATCTGCTGGTAATACTGCAGACTAAAACATGTTTTGCAACATTTAGTGTAAACATGTGCTACAGATTGCAGAAACATCATTATCTATTCATGTTATGACTTGTTAATGTAACAAAGGTACGATATTTAATGGGATACTGTGAGTTATTGAGGTTTGTAAATAGGGAATAGATGATTAAAAATAATTGACATTTTTAATAAATGTCCAAAAAAATATGTAAATATGTTACAAGAATTTGGTCAGTTATAGACCAAATTAGGGGAACAGTGACCTAGTTATGCTGCAGTTGTTTTCAAACCTAATTTTCAACTAAGTTTATGGAGTATGTGGTCAACATTAACATGAAAAAAAAGGTCTACTGCCCCAAAACATACCACATATTTCTGCAAATGGACTATGAATTACTATGGTTGCATTAAATGATTGCAAGGAACAATTGTAATTAGAGCATTTTTGCAATTTTTTGTGAAACGTGTTCAGCAGGACATTTACATCATATTTTTTTCCTTTGTGTTTGATATCTCTTCTAACCTGTGTCTTGTACTGTCTCTTTAAATGATTCCATTCATGTTTTGGGGAGAACTAAACCAGATAATTGTGCATGTGGAAATTTCTGAGCTTCGTCCCTCAGAAAATGTTTCTTATTTCCCTCAGTTCAGCGCCACGAAAAAAGAGAAAGAAAACATTCCAGCTATTGGACAGAACGAACTTAAGGGATGATGAAGGAAAAAAAGACATGTCAAAAAAGGCACCTATGCACATGTGTTGCATCAACAGTTATATTTGTAAAAAAATAATAAATTGAATTAAAAATCAACCATGTGATTATATGTGTTTGTAATAAAAAAGAAAAATAGTTTGCAATAACCCTGATTTTTCTGCAGACTGCAGTGACTATATTCATCTAGTTTGCAGTGGGTCAAGTTTCTCCATGTGTCAGGGATTACAAAGACAGCTGCATGAGAGTGATGATCTGCAGCTTTATCCACCATTAAAGGGCGTGTGCAGATTAATTTATGTAAAAGTCGTAAGCAGCTGTAGAGATGACTGGATAAACTTAACATAAATGAATTTACACATTCATATAAAATAATTATCTTCTGCTTTATTAAATTTCATGCTGCGACAACACCACTTTTCACAAAGGACAAAATGAATCAGTTGAGGGTGAGCCAAACATGACACTTGAATATTCCCCCTTTGGCCTATGTTAAGCAAATCAATAAAGTTGTCATTGTTAAAAAAGGTTAGGTGTCACTGTTGATCACTTTGCTTCCTTACTATTGCATGTGTGTCTTAGCAACCATCAAAATGACCAAAACTAAAGCAGTTCCAGAATTACTGTGTGTCAGAATAACTGTGACAGCCATATCCAGACAGCTGGGGATATCAAGATACGTTGTTCATGACATCAACAAAAAGCTAGAACTCACAGGGAGTGCTGAGAGAATATCTGGCTCTGGTAAGAAAAGTCAGTAAGAATCAAGTCTGTTATTATCAAAGTTAAACAGAGGATCGGCACTGACTGCATAAGTCAGGTAGAAAATGTGGCAGCTAACCTCAAAATCAGTAACACATCCTTGATAAAGATAGTTAGTTAGGGCGAAAGTATTGGAGAATTAATAAGATGATACTCATAATAAACATCACTAGCTTAACAAAATAAAATGTGATTTTCTTTTGTAAATTTTTGATTGCTTTGCAAAGTAAGTCTTAAGAGTCAAGAGAGTGGTACAGTGTGATTTGGGTGGGAGTCATGGAGACTGCTGTCACCGTGACCTCAATAACGGATTAAAGGATGAAAATGGATGGATGGAAATAAAGCAGTATAGAAAACATAAGTACACACGTTCGTTATTGTCACATTGACAGCCGCTAGAGGGAACTCTAGGCTTGTATAGCAGCATCTGCTACACTTCATGTAGTTTGTGCATTTAATACCCGAGTGACCATACTCCCAAAAGTATGGTGCGTTGTGTCCAGCCTTCTTCTATATAACTAATTTCAACTGCATTGGTGTGCTGTGAAAAAACATCAGGTATATGGTGCAATTTGACTTATATCTGACAAGTGCTATTTCTTTATTAAAGTGACAAAACAATTAAAGGAAGACAGAAACATTTTAATTGAAGCCTTAAGCACCTGTGGCTGCCCCAACTGGGCTTTTTCCAAAACCACCAAAAGGTAACAGGGAGGACAACAAAAACAAACAGAATCTTAAACGATCACCATTTCCATTTCAAGCCCAACACTCTTAAATAGAAATTAGTTCACTCAAAAGACAAAATACCTCATTGCCCCCCCCCTATAAAATAGTTCTAGGTACACCTCTGCATAACATTGTATCCTTGTTAACAAAGAAACAAAAAAGAGATATAGTTCAACTTACAAGGATGTGCAATTACACTTTATTGTAGTACGGCGGGAAAAAAAGCATTGCACCCCAGGGGGGGGCCGTCCCACACTTTGAAAACCCCTGCTCTAGAGCATTCTCTTCTCCTCAAGAGAAATCTCTTCTAGAGGAATCTCTTCCTTATCAACAGCTCTCAGTCTCTCTCTGTTTTTAGTTTTCATCGCAGTCAAGCTTGAGAAGCTCAGCTCACACAGATATGTGGTTGAAAGCTTTTACCAACACTCCAATATAAACAATTTGACTGAATAATTGTAAATACAATACCACCTCCACACACATACTTTGCTTTCTTAAATTTTGTTAATTTGTCTTAAATGTCTTTGAAGCTTTTTGATTAGCAGACTTCCCGAGTAGAAAGAAGGAACTAAATTAGGTAATTCAATTGTGTTATTTGGCCAACAATAATCCCAGATTTACAATACAACAGCTCGCTGTTTACAAACAAGGAGTCCGTGGAGTTGTTTTTTTATTTTGTCGACCACTCAAACTAGGCCTTTCATCTGGGTCAGAATTTTGTTTTGCATTTGCATTTTCCCTTCTCAAAAACTGCTTTATCACTGTCACTTGCTCATCTTGATGTCACTTGCTGTTGCAGTCACTGTCACTTGTAGCGCGGTCGCGTAGCAATAGCGCGATTGTTTTCACAGGCATCTATTGCCTCTGCTGCCACCCGCTGGAATAGAAGAGTATTACATACCACACACTTGATCACAGCGCAGACACAGAACAATGTTTAATGGTGATCTCTTACGGCACACTGGTGTGCTGCGGCACTCTGGTTGAAAATCACTGATCTAGGGTTAGCCAGCCAGAGTGCCTTGTAGTGAGCGTAAAAACAGATGCAGTGCATTCTCAGTGGTACAGAAGTAGCCGATTTTTATTATTTTAAGAGAGTGTGTGTAAACTATAACTTCCCTTATCTGTAAATGTGCTGTATAGTAATTAGAAATTGAAAAATGGAAACTACAGCCACATGTTAAACACAAGACAACTGCGGCATCCGAGAAAAAAAAAACGTGACGTAAAAGAAATGCACCGGAAGTCGCTGATTTTACCAGCTGCGTTACAGACACTGCTTCATTTATGTCCGTCAAAAACCAAGTAAACTTTAAACCTGGTCTTATACTTACTTCGCTTTCTTTTAACCTGTTTTTTTGCCATTGGTGGACCTAATTTTATCAATAGCTAAGTTTGGTGTCACAACAGCGTTTACCATAGTGAAAAGTGAGCTTTTAGCTCAACTTAGCCTTTTTTAGCTCTTTCTCTTTTGGCGTCATTTCCTGTTTTTGAAAGTCGCGGCCACACAAAAAACGAAGTAGAAATGGAGTTACAAGGTAAACCTAGTCACACGTATTTGTTTTTTATTCTTTCAGATGTTAGAATAGCAACCAAGTGTACCTCTGTATGTGTAAGGTTTAAGAATAGAATCATACAAGTACAATCTATCATCCTTATGATTACAATTACGGAGCCTTGTCATTTATTATCGTCTGACATCCCTCTGAATTCGTGCTGACTTTTTGTTGATTTGGTAGAGACAAAAAAGAGTTAAAGTTTAATATTCTTATTTTGGTAAAATTACGTGACACGGACTGGCAACATGAAGCCAAGCTGAGATCGATTACCTTGTTCCTATTGCTAGAAAATTCAGAATTCCAAACTTGTTCAATGAAGCATTTGTTGCAATGATTTCCTGAAGTTCTGTCTGTCTTTTGAAGCTAATTAAGCCTGTTTTCCCCTACTGTAGTGGGGGGTGAACCCATGACTCTAGGATCGCCTACATCACCTAAGCTTAATCCTGGTGCACAGTTTCTACCAGGTTTTTTGATGGGTGACCTCCCAGCTCCTGCAAGCCCTCAGCCTCGCGCTTTTAGTCTAAGCATGCCCCTCATAGAGAGCCCTGGTACACCACGAGGTGAGCAAATAGACACTCTACTCGCGCAACATCGATGTATCTTTATGTTCTACAGCCTGTTTATTCTTTTTTTTATGTAGGAAATAGTTGTGGAATTGGCTCTGCCCCTCAGCCAATCATTCCCACCCCTAAGGACAAAAGTGGAGCTCCACCTGTTCGCAGTATTCGTGATGATTTGGTCTCTGTAGGGACACCGCAGAGTGCACACAAAACTGTGAGATAACAGGGTTTTTTTCACAGCGTAAAAACTGTAAAAAAATATTTCTCATTAATTCATCAGTTTTTTCTATACATTTTTGGACTGTTGTCTTTCTTTTGATCCTTTGGATATATTGCGATTTATATATTACCTTTATATGTGACACACCTGCTGCTCCTGTGTGATGTTTATTATTTTGTACACTGACAGTCCCTAGAAAAGAAAAAACAAATACTCCAGAATGACTTATTGTCCAGAAAACACAGTGTAATTATGATTTTGATGTAAGTATAGTAAAAAGGTATGAACTTAGGAAGTGAAAAATGATCTTCTCTGCAGAGAAGTGAACCATAGCCAGGTCCATGATCCCTCCCCTATTGCGGTAGTTGTGTTCAAAGAGCCCCCGCAAAAAGGGGGAGATTATATTATTAACATATCCATTTACCCTTTGTAGGCAGCAGCTAGAAAATAACTTAAGACAAGGTTGCACCACATAGAAAGAAGAGGAATGAAGGTCAGTTGTAGCAAGAGAGAGTATATGTGTGGATATGAAAGGGAACATAGTTGAATGGTTAGGTTACAAGGAGAAGAGGCAGTGAAGGTACAGGAGTTTAGGTACTGACGATCGACTGCTCAGAGCAGTGGATACTGTGGAAGAGAGGAGAAGAATAGAGGAATATATAGAATATAGGATGGAACAACTGGAGAGAAGACCTGAATAGAAGAGTGTCGGCTATAGCCAAGGGGAAGGTTTACAGCAGGGGTGTCAAACCAGATCCACAAAGGGCCGGTGTGACTGCAGGTTTTTGTTCCAACCTATCCAGTGAAAACTAGTTGACCAATCAGCTGACTGGAGACTCAGATCAGTTGATTGAAAATTCAAGTCAGGTGTGCTGCTGGTTGGTTGGATCAAAAACCTGCAGCCACACCGGCCCTTTGTGGATCTGGTTTGACACCACTGGTTTACAGGACAGTTGTGGGACCAGCCATTATGTAGGGTTTAGAGACACTGGCAATAGGCAGGAGGCACAGTTGGAGGTGGTGCGGAGTTAAAGATGCTAAGGTTCTCTTTTTGGGTAACAATGATGGACAGGATCAAGAATGAGGTGAATAGAGGGACAACGCAGACAGGCAGGTTTGGAGATAAAGCTAGAGCTTGGACATGTTCAGAGAAGGGACAAAATGACTCGCCGTAATTTCCCTGCAAGGTGGCCACCTCGTGCCTCCACCACCGCTTCTGTCCTGGATCTGATCTGATGTCAGAGAGGCAGTAAAAACGCAGACAGCAGGCTATATTTCTTCTTCTGTTGTCATGCCTGACATTTCTAAATCAACAAGGGGGAAGCCCAACCTAACGCTCTGTTTAATAACGGCACGAAAAATGAAAAGATCCTGAAGGTAGGCGCACTTCCTGAACGGCTATCAGTGGATAGAAAAAAAAAAAAAAAAAGGGAAAGAAAGAACTGCAATGTAATTTATCATGACTGAGCTCTCAGCCCTGGGGCTTATCTTGCTCTGTGGAAAAAAAAAAAAACCTGGAAAAATAACAAATAGGAAATAAAGGCATTTCTCCTCTTAATCCCCCTCACCTCATGGGTGAAAGACACAGGTTAAGGACCTCACAGACGTACACAGCCGCACGATAAAGGTTCGAGTCAGTCTGGTCAGTGTTTCGATAACTTCATCAATCCCTGTCTCTTATACACATC
>JAFBJS010000077.1:53051-68865 GCA_016785265.1 Paraplagusia blochii
CTGTGAGTGTGGACGGTTCCATGCTCAGTCGACCTCAGTGGTAAGGGGATTCAAACCGAGGGCCTTGCGGACCTCTAGGTCTGCTTCCTTAACCATTAGGCCACCAAGTGGAATAATAACTTCCACTTTTAATTAAGAAAAGTGGAAATGTTATATAAGTGCTTCCCTAACGTTTTGCATGACAAATTATTTGTGCCACTGATACTTTTTCCTTAATCAGCTTCTGACAATGTTTGTTATACTGAGCATTTAAGGGACACATTGGTGCATAGGGTAACATTTTCTATATTTGCTTTGATTGCAATTTATTTAAATTAGCTTTATGTTCATGAAATGGAGGGAGTAGAGTTATTAAGTTTAAATAAATTACAATCTGACATGTTTTTCTATAATTACCAAATATGTCAGGGGACTATTTGACCCTTTGTTGACGTTAACCAAAGAAATAAATGTCCTTGAAAATGGCCAAGCTTTCTATACTATCTTTCATCATCGATATTCAGTAAATACAACTCCATAGATCATATTTACATTTTAAGCTCGAAAATATATAAAAGCCGCTGGCCTACACTGATTTGTAATTTATTCTATAAAAAACGTAATAAGTCTTGGAAAATATGGAAAAATGCCAACTTCACGCAGTGATTTCACAGAAGATGACCTTGACAGAACATTTCCATGAAAACAAATTAAATTTTTAAATAGTATAATTGTGTGTTGTTGTTTTTTTAGTAATTATGTTCAAAAAGTTAATCATCAGTTGGTTTCAATTGCCTTTTTTCCTCCTGTCGTTTCCACCAATCAGTTATGCGCTACACTATCGCGACAACTTGACAATCCTCGTGAGGGCTTACATTTTAGAAGCAAATATCTCGCGTTACCTAAGCACTCAGCGTCTCATTCCAGCACGGTCGAGTCTGCCGGGAGGGGGTTTTGCTCTCAGCCGACATTACAACTGAATTTAATTAATTTATATACAAGAAAAACAACACCGTTTTATTCATTTAAACTTAACGGGTGAACTATAGTCGAACTTGCAGCGTTTGTACTGTGTGATTTTGTACAAAACGTTAAGTGAACGCTAGCTGTATTAGCTTGGAGGAGCTAACAAAGAAACTTGAATTTCTTCCGAAAAAAAATCCCACTTCTCTCTTTAGTTATGAGTCATGTGGTCATTGATAATCAGCACGGTCTAGATCAGCAGGTAAGTGCAATTTAGTTATCACGTTTTCTATAAATTACCTAGTTTTCGTGTCATTTAATACGAGTTGCGTACATGAGGCTCGGGCCTTTGGATTTACTGTTAACGTTGCTAAAATGGAGACTAGTCGCGTCGATCGTGATGGCGGTGCTCCGTCTCTTAGACGATTAAAATAAAAGAAAAGATAAGAAGCATTCAGAATCCAACACATATTTCATACTGTCGGTTTGGTGAACTACCATCCAATATTCACCTTCAATGGTAATGGCGATTTGGTTAAAAAAAGAGAAGGGTAATACTGATTTTAGCCGCGGCTATAGCATTAGCTTTAAAAGTGAGGACCGGCCGGTGTTTGTGCTCATGTCGGGCCTTCACTCAAATTGAAACGTGGCGCAGGAAAAAATGATGCTCTTTGTGACTTTCTTTGAAGGCATTTTAATCTTATTCCACGAACCTTTCTAGTCAGCAGACGTAATTAATTTACATCGTCAGTTGCGTGTGGAGTTAACGCACAGTTATTTAATTTAATTGCATTTTTGTCCCATTTTTCATTCGCCCTCGGTAGATTAATTTCTGGTCAGTGTTTATGCGTGAATTCATGTCAATTATTATACGTGTTACTTTATTGTTAAATTGTTGAACAGCAGATTATTGCCTGTAATTTGATACGGAAAAAACACGTAGCATCTTGCGCAAGTCTTGATGCCAAAACGACGTTTGTACTGTGCACTAAATACCTCAAGGCGGGAGAAAGTCCTCATTTAGACGTACAGAATAATAAATGGTTTATTGTTGTAATGGCAAAAATAGTAATTCTATTGTAAACGTTTCACTCATTGACTATAGCTCTGGCCACGGGTTACGATCGAATTAAATGCCGCGTCGCCACATTTCCCTCGAGATTAAGTACAAATATAACGGCATATTAAATTATTTTAAGATGATGCGCCGTTTTTGTTTTTCTAAATCCTTTTTTTATTGAACCATAGATTGTTTAACAACATGCAAAGAGACCAATCATATTTAATACAGTGGTCGTTTTTTTCTAAATGGTGCTAGTAGTTTATTTTTAAGTCAACAATGTTGTCGTCTCTAAATAGGTTGTACTTAAACCCATTGTTACTTCAAGACTGATTTTCTCAAGTTCCAATGACCCTTATGGATATTACTGTTTTCTTTGCAGCTTGCTGCCCTAGACATAAACTCTGCTGACGGACAGGGCGGGGGTACTGGCAGTAAGTGAAGATTTTGGTTATTATGTTGTGTTCCCATAGTGTTTAGTGCTTGGATTTAAGGCATTGTCTGTTCCTCGCCTTCATTCTGTTTAAACAGCATCTAGCTTCTTAATTAAAATTATGACACAACAAATGTTTATATTTATAATCGCTGTTTTTTGTTTGTACACAATAAAATATATCCTACTAAATTATCTAAAGAATTCTTTAGTGTTTGCCAGTCAGCACATGTCTGTTGGAAACAAATCATCACTTTGTAGCTACATCTCCTACATGTTGTGTATAAGATGTAATTCAAGTGACACTGGACTTGTTGTATGATGGAGTTCTTTTCCCTTTCCTCAGGGCGTTACATTCCACCTCATCTGAGGAACAAAGATGTTTCCAAAAATGGTGAGTTAATTCAAGTGGCAAAAAATGCTAAGTAGTTTTTGTGTCTAAGTCTGAGCGTTGATATATCCATAACAAGCCCTACAAAATTTAAATTGCAGTTCACCAATTTAAATCAGGTATGATATTGGTTAGTTTTACAACACAGTCCATGTATTTAGAATTTAGATCTTTGCCTCCTCATACAGTGGATACAGTGCACAAAGCATCAACCAGGTAGCTTGGGTCTAAATGGATCCATCATCATTTACCATCCTCCGTTCCACCATCTCCACAGGGAGATTTTCTTTTTAATGTCCACTGCTCTGATAACAGGCACCAAGCCCTCATTTTTTCCTGCTACTTTGTAACTTAGAGCTGTAATGTTGCTGAGAATTTCAGTCTAACATTTTATTTTAAAAAGGCTTAAGCTTAATGGTTCTTGTGTCATTGCACACTTGACGTTTTTCTCGTTTCACTGTTTTCTCATTTCACAGCAGGAAATGCTTATTCCGCTGGTAGACAGTGTGGTTATTCAGTGGCACCAGTAAATCTCTGTAAGTCCCTTCTGTCTGCTTTCGCTGAGGGCAACCTGCATTTACAGATGCATGAAATAAGCCAATTTATACAACAGCAAAGCCAGTTTGAAGAAGGGGAGTGGGTTTTAATAAAAATCTGACCCTCACAAAATACATTGCTAACAAATGTTGATGTGCTCTCTCTGCTGTTATGCTTGCAGTCACAATTATTTTTTTTTTTTTCAAACCATTTGAATTATTTTTACTGCAGTGTAATTGTAGCCCATAATCCACCTGCACTGTTCCCCAAGTTTCTTCCAAACAGTTCCCACAAACATGGCAGCAAGAATGTCAGCAAAGACACAGAAATACATCTGCCTCAGGATGGGAAGACTGTAAGATGGGTAACTATTAGAGTCCAGCCCAGGTCTCTTATGAGTCTCAATGAGTCAGTCTTCTTATAGCCTGCTTCCCTACTTTTTGCATAGGTTATCCAAGAATGGCCTCCCAAGAGCTTGCCTTTTACCACGCCTACAACAGTGGGGGCTGGCGATCCAGATGCGGTATATTCTTAAAATCTACCTGCATGCCACGCTGTGTCCTGGCTGCGGAGTGTTCCGACTGAAACTCCTTAGTGGGCACAGGGGATATGGGCAGCGTGTTTGTCCCCTATTTGTCACAGTCACTTTTTTAATACAAACAAGCAATGGAAGTCTGGGCCTAACCTTATTTGGCAAGGCTTTATTGCGTGTCTTTGCTTGTGATGCATGGCAGTGATGGCCTTTAAGAGACTGCACTGCATCACATTTTACTAATACTAAGAGCAGGGTATTGAGCTGTGAATGTAAAGATAGGTTTTTTTTTCTTTAAGCAAAGATGGAAGAAAATAATCTAAAATATATGTTCTTAATCTAAAATTTTAAATAAGAGGGTTGGTTCACGATACCAGTAATCTGTCCACACATTGTGAGATTGTAAAAACCAAGGCCAGCTGAAAGGCACCCAGCATCACTAAAAGACCATTTCAGATTTTTGGCTTATGGAGAGTTTCTGTCAGTGTCTTATTTTTTGCTGGGAACTGTGAAAATGAGTAGGTCTTTCACCACGTGTAGGCCTTTGACCCTGGTGAAACTTTTTTTTTTTGTCTTGCCTTCATACATCACTTTTGCGAATAAGCCCACTTAGACTTCAGCTGAACCTGTCAACAGTAGAGGTTTAGTTTCTTCTTGTAGTCCATGAGGCCAAGAGAATCAACATCTTGTCACTATACAGAGCTAATCAAAAACTCTAAACGTAACTTCTGTGCTCACAATTAGTTGACTTAAATCCATATTGTTTGTGCCTGCGTCAAATGGAGCAAGGGCTTAATTTAATCTGATGAATGAAATGTTGGCTAGGAGTTGAAGCTACATATTCCTCACTGCACATGTAGTCATTTCTCCTGAGCCATGCATTTATTAAATAACTAATCTGGGCAGATTTTGTGTGGCCAGCATGCTGCTTGATGCTGTAGTAGCTCTGGCTACTGAGCAACCCAACAAGCAACAAGTAATGTCCTCTACGTCAACGTCCCTCCCCAGCCTCAACCTGCACTGATAACAGTGTGGCCACCGATGGAAATGATGACACAGCCAGTGTCCACAGCTGGGCTGATCGATGTGGTAAATGTTCCAAACAGGACAGGAATGCAGCTCAGTAGAGGCAGTTTTCTTCTGCCAACGTTCTTTTTTCCACCCGTAGGTTTTGCAGCAAAGTTGCAGGTTTCTTTACTTTTTAATTGAGGTTGGCACAGGTGAATTTTTTTTAGCAGGCCAAAGAACAATTTTTAATTGTAGGCTTTCTTTAACATACAACATTCAGTAACCCCATGATTTGAAGGGTTACAAAATTAAACAAAATGTATGTGTGCATATGTTATTCTACATTTGTTTACATTGTATTTGTTTTATTGAGCCAACATACATATTGTGAAAGAACCTTGTACAAATGTGAGAAAAGCACATTTTAAAAGGGAGGATTTCCCCTATAATTGCTTTGGCAATTTTTTATAAATGCGTGTTCAGCCTATTTAGTTTTCTTTAACCTTAGCAAAATGTCTTCCCAATCTGCAGACGTTAAGTGACTTAACTGATTCTCACAACCTTTACACTTCTGTTCATTATTTTACATGAAGATTCTCCTGGGTGGGACGGAGGACGCTCTAATGGATTTGTGAATGGCTACCATGACAATCGCACGAATGGCGGGTTTGGTGGCCGCGGTCCTCCCCGCAATGATAGAGGTGGGCGTGGCTCTTATCGTGGTAACAGGGGCGGAGGTTCTTTTAATCCACCTTTACAAAACGCAGGTGGGCAAAGTTTAAGAACTTTTGCTTTTACTGAAACCTCTTAACTAAACCTGTTTGATTAAAACCACACTTAACAGGTGTGTTCTGGATTACCACTAATTTAAAACAGGAATCACAGTGTGTCAATATTTATGGACAGATTTTAATACAGTTGAATAAGTCTTAAAAATATCCAAAATTGTACATCTGTATTCAGGCTTTGGGGTTTATGAAAACAAAGACGGTAACTGGGGAGGGCAGCAGCGTGACCCAGCCTACAACAGCTTTGGAGGACGTAACGATCGGACCAAGACCGCCTTCTTCAATGACCGTGGGGCAAGTTCCAGGGGCAGGTGAGCGAAATGAGTGAAGAAATTAACAATGTGGAGTAGTTGCCCTAAAGATGGAATGTTACAAGTAGTGGAATAAACAACAAAATAAACTCACCGGTAAGTTCTCTTATCCCTGTCACAGGTATGAACGAGGAGGGTTTTCTAGTGGTGGAAACAGCCGCTGGGTGGAAGAGGCCAGGGAGGATGATTGGTCTAAACCCACTGCTCCTAATGAGCGCCTGGAACGGTAGAAAGAATTCCTTTAACTCAAGATTGTACACTTGCAACATGTTTGGAATTTTAACATTTGACAAACTCATTTGTTTATTTTTACAGCGAACTTTTCTCGGGAAGCAACACAGGGATAAATTTTGAGAAATACGATGATATTCCTGTTGAGGCAACCGGAAACAACTGCCCACCCCATATTGAAAGTGTAGGTTTGCATCTTAAGTTTTCATGGTTAGGACAGTTCAGATATGGTGCGATGATTGTTTTCTTCGACTGTTCAATATAATTTTAAATTTTGTTCTTTTAATTCTTAGTTCCATGATGTGGACATGGGGGAGATTATTATGGGCAACATCACTTTGAGTCGTTACACTCGTCCTACTCCTGTGCAGAAACATGCCATCCCCATCATCAAAGCTAAAAGAGATCTCATGGCCTGTGCCCAGACTGGTGAGAATTTAGTCTTTCTGTATTCGTTCTTCTCAATTTATCATATAAATGTTACAGAAATTGAAGACCTTATTTCTTTTTTTTTCCCTCCTTCTCCCTGCCCTGCTGTGTTCCAGGCTCTGGAAAAACAGCTGCTTTTCTTCTGCCTGTACTCAGCCAGATTTACACTGAGGGTCCAGGTGATGCTTTACAGGCAGCCAAGAACAGTGGACAGGTAAATGCTTAAAGGTTATTGCAAAGTTGAAGTCAAGGGATAACTGACCTAAAGCTTACCAGTTAAACATCTAATACAATTTTGCTGTGTGGGGATTTATCAATATTTATGCAATCAGTTAAATTCTAGTTCTTATTCGTGTGACAGCATTTGCATTTGAACTTTTTATATTTCTTTTCAGGAAAATGGAAGGTATGGTCGCAGAAAGCAGTATCCAATCTCCCTTGTCCTGGCTCCAACTAGAGAACTGGCTCTGCAAATCTATGATGAAGCCAGAAAGGTAGGCTACACATTCCAGTTCTACATTGGAAAGCAAATTTAGTCTTCTGTTTTAACATTCAGTAGTATTTTAATTTTTAATAATAATTTTTTTAATTGGTTTTGTCTCCCTGCCTGTTTAGTTTGCCTATCGATCACATGTGCGTCCCTGTGTGGTTTATGGTGGAGCTGATATTGGTCAGCAAATAAGAGACTTGGAAAGAGGCTGCCACCTGCTGGTAGCCACGCCTGGGCGTCTGGTAGACATGATGGAGAGAGGGAAAATCGGTCTGGACTATTGCAAGTCAGTGTCTCTAGAAATACTGAAGCTCTTTGATAGACAATGATATTGGAATGGATCTTTAAATTGCAATATTTATCTGTTGACACACTTCACTTATCCCCCGCATCCCCCTTTTCTTTTCTTTTTTTTTTTTTTTTTTAAAGTTACCTGGTCCTTGATGAGGCTGACCGCATGTTGGACATGGGTTTTGAACCTCAGATCAGACGCATTGTGGAACAGGATACAATGCCTCCAAAAGGCATGCGCCAGACTATGATGTTCAGTGCCACATTTCCCAAAGAGATCCAGGTTTGTGAGCTGATGACGAGCATTGAAACATTGATGAATTACATTGGCAAAAACTGTTTATTTGTTTTTAATCCTTTCTAGATCCTGGCTCGAGATTTCCTGGAGGACTACATTTTTCTGGCTGTGGGCCGTGTTGGATCTACCTCAGAAAATATCACACAGAAGGTGGTGTGGGTGGAAGAGCTGGACAAGCGCTCCTTCCTCCTTGACCTTCTCAATGCTACAGGTGAGAATCACGGTAAAAAGACAAAAGGTGATATTTCATTTTCATGTCTGTATTTAAGCTCTGAGAATTTCTGGTGTTTGTGTCCCTGTTGGCTTTCATTTTGTTGGAACGTTTTTTGTTTTTTTTTTTGTTTTAATGTCACCTTAGACATTATTTAAAATGGTTAAAATGTGGAGGGAATAAATAAGGGAAGTGATCACATGCTGATTTTTCTGTGACTAAGCAGCCTGATATTTATGGCTGGTCTGGTTTTATCTTAGTAATTCCCAGTGAGGTTCAGGAAGGTGGGACTGAGTCCACAGAGAAACTTGGTAAGTTAACCTGCCGCCATGTCATGCTGGCCCAAAAGCCTGGAAATCATCACATCCCACTACAGCTCATCCTGCCCCTTTGCTCCACTTGTCTTGCTGCCTCCATATATTATTTTTTTAATGTTTTATTTGTATTTTTTACATTTAATCCTGTACATCATGCAGCAAGGGAAGGTAGTAGAATAGAATTTAGCTCTTTTGTTTTTGCCAGGAAAGTTTTTTTTTTCTTTTCTTTTTTCTTTTTTCTTTTTCTGGTAAAGAGTTTTATTTACGCAGGGTTTCATTTCAGTTACAAATGCACGGACGTTTTTAAATATGGGGAGGATGGAGCTTTGAGGGATGATTATTTTGTGGTATCATCCCTCAAAAAGGAAAGTTAACCACATTTTATTCACCAGTAGTTATGGTTAATTGACAAAACACTAAAGCCCTTTGTGTGTAAGGGGTAAATTATTGAGGTTTGTTACAGAGCCCTTCATTTTTAAGTTGTCATCTCTCCTGAACCTGGCATTTCTGGCCTGCATAAGTGAGTTTTCACCTCGGGCTGGCCAATATCTGGGTAGTGTTTTGTTTTTGTTTTGTTTTTTTTGTTTGTTTTTAAAGCAGATTCCTTCAACATTGTTGTCCTCGTCTTTGTTTAAGTATTACCAAGTGTGTCTTGTACAGAACAGGTAATCTTTTCAGTGAAATATATTAGTATAATATAAAGACTCTAGTTATAATTCACATAAAATTAGGACTTAGTATTACCGATCTTGCATTATATTGTGTTTTAAATGAGCACAATTAGTCTGCATGATTCAAGTTTTGCCTAGCCTGAGCCCATCTCCTGTCTGGTATCAATATCATTGTGTCCTTGTGTTTTATGTCGGATTGTGATCAGCTCACTCATTATCTCTCTGTCCCGTCCCTCAGGTAAAGACTCTCTGACTCTGGTGTTTGTGGAAACCAAGAAAGGAGCAGATTCTCTGGAGGACTTCCTGTACCGTGAAGGCTATGCCTGCACAAGTATCCATGGTGACCGTTCTCAGAGAGACAGAGAGGAGGCACTGCATCAGTTCCGTTGTGGTCACTGCCCCATCTTAGTAGCCACAGCTGTGAGTAGCCCTTATAGTTAAAAACAAGTTGACATACTTTACCTAGGTGACGGTTTTACCATTTTGGCCTGAAATTTGATAGAATGTAGGTTTTTTTTGTCTTTTTGTATTCCCTTGCATTCATATGTAAAATTTGCTGAAAAATTTTGTCTTTAGGTGGCCGCAAGAGGTCTCGACATCTGCAATGTGAAGCACGTTATAAACTTTGATTTGCCCAGTGACATTGAGGAGTACGTTCACCGTATCGGCCGTACGGGACGTGTGGGCAATTTGGGTAAGATATCCCTTGACATCAGTTTCTCTTATTTATTTTGTTTAATTTGTGTTAGAGTTTCAAGAAGGCAAAGTTAACTTATTTAATCAATTGTGCAGGTTTGGCCACGTCGTTCTTTAACGACAAAAACAGCAACATAACCAAAGATTTGCTGGACATCCTAGTGGAGGCCAAGCAGGAAGTTCCTTCCTGGCTAGAGAGTCTTGCCTACGAACACCAGCACAAGAGCAGCAACCGCGGACGCTCCAAGAGGTGAGTTTCTCACACGGTGTAAGCCATGTCCAATAACGAAGTTATGATTCAACAATGAATCAATCTATCCTGTTTCATAGGTTCTCTGGGGGTTTCGGAGCTCGAGACTATCGTCAGACGTCTGGTGGTTCTGGAAGCTTTAGTGGAAATCGCACAGCACGAAACGCTGGAGGTCATGGAGGAAACCGTGGATTTGGTGGTGGTGAGGGAACCATATTTTTACTTTTGTTAAACAAAACCTAGTTATATAGTTGGTGGCTTAAATTAGTTATTTTTAAGAAAAAGCCTCAACCAAGCCTATGCACTAGTTCTCTGTTGGAACTAAGTTGTGTAAAGGTGCGTTATTGGCTCAAGTGAAATCCCTGTTTGAACTATAGTGGTGCCTCAGCTTTCGAACGCCTCAGCCTCGACCAACTCAACTCTCTACTTTCGAGAAATGTGCCTCCACTTTCGACCAAATTTCAGATTTATAAGCGTTGATCATTGAAAGGACTCTTGCTATTTATGATCTAAAAAAAAAGTTGCGGGTACAAGCAGCGAGGGAAATGTTGAAAGTGATGAAACGGGCTTTACTTTTAAAGCCAGTCGTGGCTGGTTTGAAAAGTTAAAGCAGAGAATTGGTATCCATCGTGTGACTAGACATGGAAAGGCGGCGGAGCAAAAGACTGCCGATAAATACATGATCGAGTTCGCCCAGTGCATAATGGCTGTTTTTAACTGATGAGACCGGTCTTTTTTGTAAAAAAAAAAAAAAAAAAAAATTGTCGGCCAATACATACGTTAAGAAGGACAAAAAGATAATATATATACATATGTAGATATACATCTACATGTTTAGGACTAAATGGCTGATTAGATACTTATTTTATTGAAAAAAGTGGACTTTTCATATGGGCCAGAACGGATTAATTAGTTTACCATTATTTCTTATGGGAAAAATTATTTCAGACCTCGACCAACCTGGAAGGGATTATGTTCGAGAGCTGAGGCACCACTGTACAGTCAAAAATTTTAAACACCTGAAATGATATGTCCTCCATAGTAATTTGGATGATTTTTGTCTCAGGTGGTTTTGGCGGAAACTTCTACAGCAACGATGGATACGGAGGAAACTACTCCGGCAGCGTGGACTGGTGGGGAAACTGAGGAGCAGAAACAGGAAACCACATGTAAGACTGGAGCCAGACCATAACCCTCCTCACTGACACACAGTACATTACCAACGTCACCAGCACGTGCACGACCACCACTGCTCACAGCAGAACGCACAGATGTGTGCAGGCTTGAGATAAAGTGCACACGCTGACGTGCATCGTCTGACGTCAAACAGCGTGTTTCACTCTTCAAAGTGTATGTGTTGGGTTTTTTTCTTTTTGTTTCGTGGGCGGGATATTTAAAAAAAAAAAGCTGTTAATGTACTGTGCCTTTAAATTAGAACCGGGAAATCTACGTTTTCATTTCACCAGAATGGGAAATAACCACGGCCACAAGCTCTAAATTTGTTAAGTATTTAGTTTGGTGAGACAAAAATAATAAAAGAAAGCTTGGACTTGATCAAACCTTGGCAAATACTGGGGCACTGTTTGTTCCTGGAAATTCTTGATTCCATTTGAAAAAAAAACACACTCAAAATATTCACAGGAATGTGTCAACGTTTGTTCCTAGGTAACGTTCTTTCTACAACAGGCACAAAAAAAGTGACGGAAGCCACCAATTATAAATGTGGAAATAGGCGAGAACTAGGCCACTCTGCGAGCAAACCGTGTTTTTAGAGAAAGATCTTATTTTGTTTTCTTTGCTCACTCTATCCTGGATCGGCTCCGTATTTCTCTCAACAGCCAGTCCTCTGCTGTGATTTAACTCAGCACTGACCATCGCTGAGAAAGCAGATGTATTGCTGTTTTTCCACCTTTGTTTTTTTTTTTTTTTTTTAAATATTCTCTAATTGACTTGACAGTGTTACGGCAGCTAGTATCCTCTCAGTGCTAGCTACACCAAGTGGGTGGTGTTTTGTCTATTTTTTTACTTGAGATATTTTTGGTGCAGGCATCTGCAAAGTTAAAACTTTTTAAGTTGTTTATCTATACGAATATTTTTCAGACGCAGGAACATGAAAATTAAATTATTTGAAAGTGAAGTTAAACGTGGCCGTATTTAAGAACCACAGCATCGGGAAGACACAGCAGCGCGTAAACGTGTTAGTGTTTACTGAATCGATCAGGAGCCCAAACCAGGTCCGGGTGGTTTCTGACATTTGCAAGTGTTTTGTTTTTTGGTCAAGGTTAAAAAAAAAAAAGGACACATGAACTGAGTCACAGGCTTAAATATCAAATACACACTCAACTAAAGTTTTCCTTTTTCAAGCTGTGCTGGAGACTCATGGTTCACCTTTGTAGTGACAGAGGTCAAATAGAGGAAGGTCTCTCAGTGGGGAGGGGGTGTGCCGTCAGTTGTCAGAGTTAAGGATTTGATGGAACTTGGACAGTCAAGGATGCCTTTAAAACAACCTCAAATGTTAGACCTTAGCATGCTCTACCGCATCACTGACCCAATAAGTAGTCCAGTCCTCGAGTGGTTGGTACCTGATGTTTTTGGAGCGGAGCTGGTGACACTAAATTTAACTCCTAAGAAAAACTGGACTCGCCACTGTGGACACCGTTGTTTTCTAGGACTTATCTGGCTCCAAACCCTTTCTTCCTACCCACATTTATAGCAGTCCTGATAGTTTTAGTTGACTTTGCTAGTCACTGTAAGGGACAAACAAAGTTGGTGTAGTCTGACAATGGTGTTGGTAGGTACAGGTGACAATGTGGCTTCTTTTTAGTTTAGCACTTGTGGAGCCGGCCAATGATTGTCCACTTCCTGTCCAGTCTTTTATGCAGCAGCTGGTCATACCTCAGATGCTTCTCTGAAAATAATAACTTGGATCCTTGGCTTTAAGCAGTCAAAGGCATTACCTTCTCTCAGAGAGGAGTAGCAGCTGAGGAGTAGAGGGTGGGAGCGAGTCTAACTTCTTGCACCCCATTTTCTTCTGGTGGTGTGTTTGTGCCTTGAAATCTTTTTGTTGTTCCTTTTAACAGAATCAAAGTGGATGCACTGACAGATGCTGATGATTGAATGGTGCTATTCAATTTTGGTCTGAAGGCTGGTGCACGTTGCGCCCATCAAGTTTTACAGAAGTTGTTTTATTGCACATCTAGAGTTTTATATCAATGTCTTTGACTACGTGTCCTTAACTTCCAAAATGTAGGTGTGAGAAGTGGATAAAAACAAACACAGCTTGTTTACAAATGGGGTGGACTTAATCATTGGGAAAAATAAAAATCCAGGATTTCTTTGGGACCAGAGGGTTTAGCAGGTTTAGCAGTTTCAGGGGAATTTAGCCATTTGCACAGATTTCTAGATTCTACTTTTGCTGCTAGTTTTGTGTAACTGATTAAGCATTTTTGACAAATATTTATTTTTGTAAGCCTTAAAGTGATTCTCTGAAAGTTTCAGAAACTTGACCAAAAGACAGTACAGAAAACACTGGCACTTGAATGTTGAATGTCGCCTGTATGCGTGAAAATTTATATATTTCCGGGTAGTGTGAGCTTTTTAATGTTTAAAATATCATTGGACTTGGTAAAGCCAAAAGCAAATCCACAGAATTTTTTTTTTTTCTTTTTACTTTCCGGAGACGACGTTAGTCTCTTTCCGATTAAAACTGAAATTGATATCAAAATGAAAATGGAATTAAAAACTATGCCAAGGTTTGGGATAAACTAATACATTTCTTTAGGAGTCTAGGTGCAGAAGTGATAAGATTCATGATTTTTTTGATTTGCTCTAATTTGACATGATGATTCTTCTCCGAATGTCTGGCACATGGCAATCCTTCAAATTAACTAACGGAACATGTGGTTTATTCTCATTGTTGTATTTGAATATATATATGACCTCTCTTTGAGTTCTGAGAATAGGATCAAGTCCCGCAACAGATTCTTGGTCCATGTTCTCTCTGGAACCCTGGAGATCTTTAGATGTAGACTTTGCTTTTTTCTGTATTAGCTTCTAGGCTCCTGCACTGCATGAGAAACCCTCATCTGTGCGTTTGTATGATTTTACCAAAATAAAGTTGTTTGAATGCTAAAGTACATTGGACAAAAAAAATCACGCATGTTTTCTGATAACGTGTTTACTGTAGTATCTGCTGAGCAGCAGCTGTCAAAATACCAGGCCACAAGCAGCAGAAACCGCATTTGGTAGAAAAGGAATGAATGGGCAATGTTTGTTTTTGACAAAATATAAAGGTTTCATTTGTCAATTCACATGTGTCACTGGTCTTATTTCGCTAAGTGTTGTGGTGATTTTCTTTCATTTTTACTTCTGTTCATGGGCGCAGGCCTTGAAAAGACATTGTCTAAATCTTCAATTCCAGTACTATTTGAGCACCCTGTTTATTCACTTGCTGGGATCATCATTCTGTATAGATCCCCCTGATAAACTTGACACATTTGCTGCAATGCTGCCATCTAGTGCCGACTGTTTTCACATTGTGAGTTTTCCTGGAGGTTATCTTCAAAGGAAGTACTGACAAAGGTTTATAGAAAATAAATATTCTAAAGTCAGCCATTCCTTCTTTTGGAGATGACATAAGCCCCTGTTGGAAAGTAAAATAAAACATACAAATGGTATTGGATTGGATAAACTGGTCTTTACTGAAGTAGTTCTTTATTTTTTTTCCCCCACTGCTTCAACAAGTTAAAAGATAATATTTATCCACTTATCCAGAGCCGGGTCGTGGGGGTAGCATTCAAAGTTAGGATACCCAGACTTCCCTCTCTCTAGGCCATGGGTGGGCAAACTTCTTGACTCGTGGGCTACAAGCACTCCTAAAACTGGCCACAAGGGCTGAATCTAGAGCAGATAAATGGAGCATTTGTTTGAACTAAGATAATTGCCACGTAAAAATCTTAAGATGCTACATTTCTAATTCACTTTGACATCATTTACTGGAGAAACACAGGCATTGTAAGGAAAGGGCAGAAAAATAATAATATAAAAAAAGGTTGGCGGGCCGCATTAAGAACCGAATTTGCCCCCCGGGATTTAGTTTGCCCATGCCTGCCAGTGGTACATGAACCGAACACCTCCCATGGGAGGATCTTATGTATATGCCCAAGACGCCTCAACTGACTCCTCTTGATGAGATGGATCAGTGGCCGTACTCTGAGCACCACTTTAGGGCAGTGGTGGCCTAGTGGTTAGGCCTACCCCCAGTTACTGCTGAGGTGCGCGGGCACTCATTAGCTGCCCACTGCTCAATTTGATGATTGGTTAAATGCAGAATCCAAATTTCGTTGTGCGATGTGGTGTGAATCACGTCACAATGACAAAAAAAGGAATTTAATCTTAATCCTCCCAGGTGACAGAGCTCCTTACCTCATCTAAGGGAGTGCCCTGCCACCATACAGGGAAAGCTCATTCCACTTGTGTCTGGGATAGCGTTCTTTTGGTCAAGACCTAAAGTTCATGACCAATGGTGAGAGCAAAAACTTATTAACCGGCAAATTGAAAGTACCGTAGTTTTCAATTCGCATTTTAAGGTGAGAATACTTTTTTAAATGGTAAATTCTTATATATAAGGAAAAAAACATACAATTTATCTAAAATAACTAATAAAGCTTAAAATAAAATGTTCTTGTGCAGTATTATCAATCAATCAATCAATTTTTATTTATATAGCCCACATTTACAAAACACTATTAGTATTTATATAGCCCACACAACTTACTATTTATATAGCCCACATTTACAAAACAAGTTTGTCACATTACAGGGTTGGTAACATCCTCTGTCCTTAGACCCTCAGCCCGGGTAAGGAAAAACTACCGAGGAAAAAACCCTTTTAACAGGGAAAAAAAACGGTAGAAACCTTAGGGAGAA
>JAFBJS010000077.1:69552-132473 GCA_016785265.1 Paraplagusia blochii
GATGTGTATAAGAGACAGGTTGAAGGTTCTTTAAGGACGTGAAGGAAATTCCTGATAAAAGAGAATTGCAGTATTCCAGCCTAGAGGTTACAAAGGCATGGATTAGTTTTTCTGCATCCTTACGGGACAGAATATTTCTAATTGCCTTAATATTACGTAAATGGTAGAAGGCAATTCTGCAGATTTGTTTAACATGTTCGTCAAAATTCAAGCTATTATCGAATAACACCCCCAGGTTCCTGACAGTAGAGCGGGAGGGTTGAATATTTCCATCCAGATTCAATCCCTGGATCAACAATGGTGGATCATTGTGTTTTTGTCCTAATACTATAACTTCGGTTTTTTCTGCATTTAGAAGCAGAAAATTTTGGGTCATCCATGTCTGGATGTCTTTAAAACATGACTGAAGCCGAGGGATGTTGTTTGGGTCGTCAAGCCTTGCAGTTAAATACAACTGGGTATCATCTGCATAGCAGTGGAAATCTATATCATGTTGTCTAATAATTTTGCCTAGAGGAAGCATATACAATGTAAAAAGAATTGGCCCAAGTACAGAGCCTTGTGGAACTCCGCAATCAACTCTAGTGTGTACAGAGGAGTCCTCGTTTATTTGAACAAATTGGAACCTATCTGTTAGATAGGATTTAAACCAAACAAGTGCAGTTCCTTTGATCCCAACATCATACTCTAGCCTATGAAGTAGGATCTTATGGTCAATAGTGTCAAATGCTGCACTGAGATCCAGTAAGACCAGCAGGGACACAAGTCCTTTTTCAGAGGCCATGAGAATATCATTTTTTACCCTTAACAATGCGGTCTCTGTGCTGTGGTGGATTCTAAATCCAGACTGAAATTTTTCAAAAAGATCATTATTATGTAAATGATCACACAATTGTGCAACCACAACTTTCTCCAAGATTTTGGAGGTAAATGGAAGATTAGAAATTGGTCTGTAATTTGAAAGAACATTAGCATCAAGGGTAGGTTTTTTAAGTAAGGGTTTAATTACTGCTACTTTAAAGGCCTGAGGAACATAACCACTTAGAAGAGAAATATTAATTTGATTTAATGTAACATCACCAAGCTGTGACAGAAAGTCATTTATTCTTTCTCCACTAAAAGTAAATCTGATTGCTGACAGATCCCAAGTAATTACATTCAAGAAAATATACATATAAAATATACTATAACATACATATGATGTGTGTAATAAGTAGAGTTTTCAATGTAGGTAGATTACGCTGGTCATTTAAGAAGTAACTCCTAATACAAAAAGTGCGGATGTCCCCTTTAAAAGATACAACTGACTGAAGGAGGTGCAGAGCTTAAGACATGGCTTCAACTTTACGATGAAAAAAACTATAGATATTGACTTCTTTGCTTTATAGTGCCACTGATACAGGAAAGTAATTTCTCATTTTCACTCCATTTAATAGTCTATGGAACAAAGAATTAGCAACTGAATATAGCACACGGGCATGGTCCAGAGCTGAGGAATTAATAAGTAAAACCTTCATGTTGACCGAAACTTTTATAGACCACAACGTACACCCTGATCAGTGCACACTTTCCATACACATACGGGTGAGGTATTATATAAAATTATGTAAAATGTGATGCTCGGATTCTGGCACTACCCTTTGATCACAACATTTTAAGGATATTAATTACATTTTGGTTGGACCATAAGAATGGTCTCTGTCCTCTTTCTGTAAGGACTCTTGGAGGAATGACTATTTTTAGCCAAGTCACCGCAAGAACTTTTACACAAGCTTCTTCAGTTGGCCAGGAGATGAATTCTTTTTCAACGGATCAAAATCAGTCCACCAACTGTCGACCAGTGGTTTGATTTCATACCAATGAAACACCTGAGTTCAGTTCAGTTCTAAAGGGTAATGAGAGGTACTTTGAAAATATGTGGGGAGTCTGGAGACCCACTGATCTCCACTGGATGGATGGATGGATGGATGGATGATACCCAGTCTGCCTCCTATTGGATGATGAAGAATTTGTCAAAGGGCCATGTACGGAGCTGTTGAACTGTTTATTCTTTATTTACTTCTAACTTTTATGGCTTTTACATATTGCTTTTTTATTCTCCTGTGCAATATTGAGGATACCTGTACCTCAGCACTGTACATTCATATCTTGTATCACTGCTTATCTATGTACATTTATGTAATATATATTATATATTATAGGTATTATGTCTGTCTGTCTGTCTGTTATACTTATTACCACTGCTGTCATGTAAGATTTTTTGTGTTTTGTACTTAAAGGCCACTAAAAAATCAATAAAAATGTAAAAAACTAGTCTACCAGGTTTTAAAGACCAGAAAGCACACTGACTCGCTGACCGTCATCCGTCTAGAAGAGATTTATCCTCCTATATAAGAGGCTTCTTCAACATTCAACATTCCAAGCTCCTCAGGCCGTCATCACTGAAGCTTCCACAGATCCTGGAAAACATTTCCACCTGCATTCCTGACAAGTTCAACATCCGTCCATGCAATGTGTGTGTGTGCGAGTGTGTATGTGTGTGATCTAAAAGCTCTGCATCACTTCTTTAATCCTGCTCATCTCAATCACTCATCTCTCCACCCACAGGATTAGACATCCATTAAGAGATAGCCTTTTTCATGAGGGTTGGTGTGTGTTTGTCTGCTCCTCTGTCCTGGGCTCTGAGGTGCAGAGAGCAGCAGCCTGTTGTTGGACAATGAATGTGGGCATGTTGGAGAAGAGTGTTGTACTGAAGAAACGCGGATGTCACGCTAAAGAACCATTTACAGGTACGTGATAGACATACACCTGAAATCAGCACAGAAACAAGTTTTGGATTCAATTAAAATATAATTTAGCAAATAAAAAAATGTTGATATTACACCAGAGAAGGGTTGAAAATCCATGTTACCAGTTGCAACAGAGGCAATGATTTTGTATATTATAGATTATACAACACAACAATGGAACAAATCTCACTGTGCAGTCTCTCTCTCTTATGATATCTTGTCCTGTCTCTTTCTATCTTTTCTGTGTCCCATATCTTACTCTGCTTTCTCTATATTGCGTTTCTCTATTTTTTCCATTTTTTTTACTGACCTCTATTTCTCCTTTCTTCTATCTCTTTTCAGGTTATTATTTCTCCTTGTGTTTTGTTTCTTCTTTTTTCTGTTGTCTTCTCCTCCTTCTCCTTCTCCTTCTCCTGTCATCTATCTATCTATCTATCTATCTATCTATCTATCTATCTATCTATCTATCTATCTATCTATCTATCTATCTATCTACCATAATCTCTATTAATGTTCATTTTTTTCTGTAGATCTTTAATCCAGATGACAGTTGCAGATGAATTACTGCAGTGATGCTCTCATTCACTGTCACAGGTCAGTTTTTCCCCCTCCTTCACTTTGGCCTGCACATTCAAATTCACCTCAGAGACAGCAGGGGGCAGCAACAGTGTCTCTGACTTTGGTCTTGTTTTCTCTCAAAGGTCTTGAACTACCTGTTGTTTTCCCCTCTTCTTTCCTTCAGTCTCTGTGTTGGCGTTAATGCTGCTGCCTCAGACTGTTCTGTCCAGGTGGGCATGTGCACGAGCCTGCCCTGCGACATGTTCCTGTACTCAGGAGAAGAGCTGCAGTGTCCTGTGCGACCGCTCAAACCTGGCCGAGCTGCCATCAGAGTTTCCCTGCGAAGCAGCCTCCATCAACATGGAGAAAAACAGGCTGAGGTTCTTGTCGGAGCGAGCATTTGGGACACTGCCCTCGCTCAGGAGTCTGTCTCTAGGCCACAATAACATCTCTTTTATCACACCTGGAGCCTTCAAGGTCTGATCCTTCCCCTTCTCTTTATCATTATCCCATCACCATTCTAAATAAGTTGTCATTAATATTGTCATCAAGAATAGAATAGAATAGAATAGAATAGAATAGTCCTTTATTGTCATTGCACCTTGGGGGGTACAACGAAATTGGGGAATATAATCCTTGTTGCACCTTATATTTTTTTAAATATCAATAGATTTCATCAATTTCCCTATACATGTCACCTCTGCTATATTGATCATCAACATCATCATCATCTTCATCATCCTCTCTGTCATCATCATCTTAATTAAAATCTTTATGATCATAATCATGATCTTTATCTTAATCATCATCAACATCATCATCAACATCATCATCAACATCATCATAAACTTTACTATATTCATCATCATCTCTATTGTCTTCATCATCACTGTCATCATCTTTATCATCATCTCTTTAATTATCATCTGTATCATCATAACCATTTTTATCATCATCTTGTGTATGTGTCATTGTCATCATCATCCTGCTCATTAACATCAATTATTTTACTACAGTCATCATAAACATTACTATCTGAACTATGTTAATTTTCATCCACATCATCATTATTCATACATCATCATAATTATATATTATCATCACTGTTGTTATTATCGTCATCTTTGCTATACCTGTAATTAATATCATCATCATTAACATTGTCTTCACTGTTATTATCATATTTATTGTCATTAACAATAATATGTTCTCTTAAACTGGGATTGTCATCATCATATGTATAATTCTATCATAATCATTATCAATATTTTAACCATCATTATCACCCTCATTACCATCATCCTCTTCATTAAATTAATCACCACAACCATCAATAGCATAATTTTATACTGCTGTTATCATCACTACAAGCGACTACCTTTTTCTAATTCTTTTCTATTCAATTATCATCATATTATCACCTGAAATGACACTATGACACACACATCAGCATCATTCAAATTAGAGATTGCCATTGCCAGGTTATCATCTACTTCTTCATTAATGTCATCACTATTTTGTCATAATCTACATCAACTTTGTGTGTTCACCAGTGTGGTCAGTTGATCTACTTTGCATCTACAGTGGCAACTTGAGGTAGGAGTAAAACTCAGTTCTGGAACATGTTCAGAACAAAGAAATTATTTGCTTTATTTGAACAATAGAAACGGGTTGCGTGAAAGAACAATCCCTCGTGTCCAAATACTAGGGATGTCTGATATTAACTTTTGCAAATAACCCATTTTGACAAATACATTTGGCAAAACCCAGGCATTGTGTTCACATCTTAAATATCAGAGGAAACAACCATATGAATCCTACCGGTATCATGTCATTACGCTTATATTGGGCTGATAATATCGGCCATTATTGAACATCCCCTCTGAAAACTAAATCGAGCTTACCGACTGCCTCATTTCTCAGAAATTCTCTTTAACAGGTTCCTCTTCTACTACTCTACGACTAAAGGGGACTCCTGGTATTTAACCTCAAAGAGGCTGCATACCTGTGAAAGGGGGGTTGTTGTAGAAAACAAAAGGCTAAAAAGAGGGAGGTGGGGTTTAATCTTTGAAGAATCTTTAATGATTATGATGATTGAACCAAATTCTGATCTATTTCAAGCCCACCAACACCCTTTGACAAAAACTAGTTCACCTGAAAGATGAAATACCCTATCATAAACAAAGCAATGTTGTAAATGCAGTACAGTGCAAAGAGGACTGCCCTGACCTCTACATTGGTGAAACTAAACAACCACTGTACAAACGTATGCAACAACACAGAAGACCCAACTCATCAGGACAGGACTCTGCTATCCATTTACACCTGGAAGAGAAGGGACACAGTTTTGTGGATGAAGATGTCCAAATCCTGGCCAGAGAAGACAGATGGTTGGAGAGAGGAGTGAAGGAAGCCATCTACGTCAACCTGGAGAAACCTTCTACATAGCCATTTCAATTAATTAAACCTATTTCAAACCTACATATGATTAAACTAAATTTATTCCTGTTTATCAGTTGGCTTTTTAAAATTTGGAATTTGGTTCTTGCAAAGTTTCCCACAATTCTAACTTTTCCTTCATTCATCTTTATCTTCTTATCCATTACCTGGTCTCAGGGGCAGCATTCTGTATAACTGCCTCCAAAATCACACATCTCAGTGCTGTGAGCCTGCCCGTGGGTGGTGATTCCACTGGAATTTATATGGGTCGCAACAGGGTTATGATCACAGCAATTGAGTGTCATCCCAACGGTTGAGTCAAACCTGAAGAAAGGGTTAGCTAGGTCACCACTGCCACTTCCATTACAACTTCACAATTAAAAGTAAAATAAACAACCAGAACTTATTTGCAGCTTTATATTTGGTATTTTAACCTCTGATCCTCAGGGCCTGTCTAACCTGCTGGAGCTAAAGTTGGCTCATAACGAGTACATCACCTACCTCCACACGAGAACCTTCACTGGTTTGAAGAAGCTAGTGCGTCTAGACCTGTCGGACTGCAACCTCTTCAACATCCCTGACAGGATCTTCATTGAGCAGATCGTGCTGAAGGAGCTGCTCTGCTTTGAGAACAACTTCCGCAGAATTCCAGGAGCCATCCGGGGCATGGAGAATCTCACACACATCTACCTGGAGCGGAATAAGATTGAAGCCATTGCCTATAACTCGCTCCTGGGACTCAGCAGTCTCAAGTGTGTATTCAGTGAGGCAAAGCACACACACACACACACACACACACACACACACACTCAAACAAAACTTGACGAGACTTGAACTCACAGGGGATAAGCACTAACATTGGTTGGCCATGTGGCAACCCCCTGTTGGTCAGTGTGTGTGACAACATTGGAATATAAACAGTGGTGTTTAGAGTAGGTGAGGTCTTTCAGATTTCCAATTAAATTAACCCCAAAATGGTTATGTTGCACATCAATTTTCAACACGCCAAAATAAGGAACATCCATGCTAACTGATTTGCAGCAAACCCAATTGTATTTCAATATTTAATTATAAATCTACACAAATAGAGTAGTATACAAAAGTTTGCAATACCAGATTACAGTTTTGAATGGTTTTTAAAACATTCTTTATGATGGATGACTAAATAAATTAGATGCCTAAATGATAAATGCCTAAATAACAAATAAATACTTAATGTCAGTCCGGGTAGGGGCGCCGTAAATAAAAAAAAACATCTGTATACTTGAGAAACACTGGGTTGGGACGTTCTGGTTGAAGTCCCTCCTCTCAGTGTTTTTTATGATATATAAACATTGCATTATTATCTTATCATCTTCAGGTACCTGAACCTCCAGGAAAACCGTATCAACGTGATCCATGACCAGGCATTTCAGGACCTCGTGCATCTGGAGAACTTCTATCTCAATGATAACCTGGTTTCTGATCTCCCTTCTCTGGCTTTCAAAGGCCTAAGTCACCTAAAGATGCTCAACCTGGGGGGAAACCAACTTACTAACTTGTCCAGAACTTGGTTTGGTGATCTGGTGGAGCTGGAGATCCTTTACCTTGACCGAAACCAGTTGTTGAGTATTGAGGAGGGAGCTTTTGAGAACTTGACCAGCCTTATCACGCTCCACCTGAACAGCAATAACTTGACATCACTACCCTTCCCTGTCTTCCAACCCATCTACTTCCTGGGAAGATTGTATCTCTTTAAAAACCCGTGGGAATGTGACTGTGCACTTGAGTGGCTGAAGGAGTGGATGGAGAGCTACAAATTAGTGCGAGACGTCCCTTGTTTCTCCCCTTCCTCTGTGGCCGGACTGGATCTCAGCGAGGTGACCTTTCTACAGGTGAATGGCACATGTGTGGACCCAGGGGAGTTGAACCTGACCACAGCAATGTCTGAGCTGGCATCTACAACAGAGAATCGCTTCAACAGCCTTATCTCCAAACTTCTTCAGCAGGAGCTGAGAAATGACACTGGGAACAACACGGACAATATGCGGAATGGGACACAGCTGGAATCGGATGAAGCCCAGCTCTCTGGGCGGGTCACAGGACATGAAGATCAGGCCACTCAGTCGATGCTTTTGATTATTGTTTTGAGGCTCATCTTTCAACTTATTGGACCCATGGGCATTATTTGACTGCATTTGCACATGAGAAGGACACGTAATAGAAACAGGAAGTATATTTTGAGAGAAAATGACAGAAAGAGGACTTTGTATTATGTAGAATTCAAGACTAAAGCCAGAAAGTCAGTCACATATTAACTCATGACAGTGTCCAGACCAGTCAAGTTTTTGACTTGCAGGCCACAAGTCGTGTCCAATTTGGTCCAAAATTGGACACGTGACAGGTCAGAAGCAGTTAGATGGAATGTTAATGTGAACTAAGATAAATGCCATGCATAATGGCATAATGGCATAATGGCTTTTTTTAAGGAAAGCATTGCAGGAAATGGCAGAAATATAATTCAACCATTCATTTTCATCTGCTTATCCATTACCGTTGGATAGGCAGGAAGTAGTCTCCACGATTGCCACCAAAATCACATGGCACCTTCCTGCAGGTGATGACTTAGACTTAGAATTAGACAGACTTTATTGATCCACATGGGAAATGCAGATAAAAAAATGAAATAAAGTAAAGTGAGTAATAAGCGCATGGAAGTCAACTGCCCTAACCAGGATTCCATCTTGCCAAGGAGTTTTACATCAAAATCAGTTCTGGCGAGCCGGATTACAATGCCAAACAGGCCATATCCAGCCCCTGGGCCTAAGTTTCCCATGTCTAGTCTAGATGTTTTTGAAGAAGATCACAACTGATGAAGTCTCACATCTCCCTCTATGACTCCCTGGATTACAACAGGGCTAGATATGTCACGCATAATACATATTTATTTGTAAAAAAAAAACACCAGTGGAAGTATGCATAAAGGACCAATAGTGTCCTCGAAGACAAAAGAAAGTGCTACAATACATTTTTGGATGACAGATGTGCCAAATCACACATGCAAATGATCCACTGTAGAGTGAAAAGGAGTGTTGAACAAATACTTTGGTTTATTGTTAACACCAATTAGATGTTTTAAAATGAAATATATTTCATATATTATATTGCTTTTTATGGTGACATTGTAATGTCAGTTATTCTGTAAATGTGGTCAAGGTGGCTTTTTTTGTGCTGTAGTGATTTAAGAAATGTATTCTCAGCAGACAAAATAAAATCATATCAAAGACTGAATTTTCTCTATAGCATTTCCTTTATTTATTATTGCCTTGGAGAATGTGATAGAGGCATTGATCACTGACACAAGTGTTGCCATTATTAACACATAACTGGTATTATAATATAATTGATACACAGAAACACCACCAATGAAAAAAAAAAATTATTATTAATAATTTTTTATCTCTATTTTTTCTACCAAAGTACATTTCTTTACGTTCTTCAAAAAACGCGGATGTGATGTGATGGAAATGCGTTTTTTTATCTTAGTCATCAGTAAAATCGTTAATGCACGTTGTATTACGTAATACATTTAATTATGTCAATATATTGTTACATGTAAAACGCCTTTTTTGTGATTACGTGAAAATGTGAAATGCAGCACATGTGTCAAAGCATTGAGGTTTGTACTGTAAAAAGACTAGAACATGAAAACTAAGTTTACGTGGCAAACTGACGTCACAATCATTACGTAAAAACAACAGAACCAGACGCAGGGTGCACTGACGTACCAAAATAAATTGAACAACTCTGAAATCGACCGAATAATAGAGCGTTTCTTTAAAAACACACATCATAAATATAGACAAACCGACTTACTACGTAAAAATATTCCTTAATTTATTTTATAATAAACAGAGACTTTGCATGACATTGTAGAAGAAATTAGTCGCATGCAATACAAAATACCAACAATTAACTCTTTTTAAAAAACCTGACTTATGGCTAGGTACAATAGACTCTGTTTGAGATATTTGCGTAACTGCGAATAATAAGTTCACATTAATGCGCAGGTTGCAAGCCAGTATTTCAGCGTATTTTATTGTGAAGCTCTGTGAGCGGAAGCCATATGTATGACTGTTTCCATGATACTGGATGCCGGGTGTGAACCAAAGCCGGACACTGATGCGGATCCGCCGCGTCAGACTCAGAAAAAGTCCCAGGGAGTTAAGGGAAACCGGCAACCACTACTTTTCTCTGAGGTCAGTAGCAAACTGGATAAAAAGTTTGTTCATTATTTTTTCTGTTGAATTTGGCAATGTAGCTAGGCCGTAAGTTGTTACACTTATTGATGCTCCGTTAGCGTTAGCATTTTAGCCGCCGTTGCCTTTTATGCATTAAGGCTCAGTTCTACGGCTGTTGAAATAGTGAGTTTCTGATTTAATGCAGATACGCTTTGCTTACGATGCGAAGGATGAAAATAATGGAGTTTATTATCCGATTGATTGGCATTTGACGTTGGTATATTTGCTAAAATTACCGTTAAGCCACTGTAACGCCTTAATTTTGCGGTGTTTGCTCGAAATTTGCTAATTGTGAGATGTGTTAACATCTCATGTAGCCAGTTTTAAAAATAGTGCTATTTCAGATGTGTGTAACGTATGTACAGTGACTATGTTTAAACTATTTACAAGTTTTCAGAACAGTTACATTTAGAGAAACAAACCAACATTACACATTCCACAATACACATTTTGATGAAACAAAATGAGTCACCACATGCAAAGATATAAAGTGTTCTGTTATTTTATTGAGTGACAGTTTCCATTTTGTGTTAGTAATTTCAAATAACTTTTTTACTACAGAATGTGGAAGGAATATTTAAATAAATTATCAATTTCTTTTTTCTATTTCATAAATTATGTTTGTTTTTTATTATGTATTAAGTGTTATGTATTAATTTTCACATAGTGCCAGTTATTTCTAAATTCTGGACAATTAAGATAATAAACAGCTACTTGCATTGAGAATGTAATATTTTTAGCTCAAAAAGATTGTTAAATAATTTTGTTTTGTACAAACATTGCAATAAAGAGATTAAACTTAGCATATATTGCTTGTTTTGTACTACAAACAGTGGCTCCACCTATGTGCCTGCAGGTGCTCACATTCATGTGTGTATGCATGTTTCTTTCTATCAATCTTCAGATCCTGCGTTTGTTACACTGCCAATGGCGTCAATGAAGTTTGCCCTCAGGCTTCAGCGGCCCGATGATCACCGGGTCAAGCTTCTGTCTCTGCTGTTGCTGCTTCTTGTCCAGTCAGCGATGGTTTTATCGGAGAGCAAAGACTATTATGACTTGCTGGGAGTGAGCAGAGCTGCCTCCACCAGGGAGATTAGACAGGCCTTCAAGAAGTTGGCACTCACCATGCATCCTGATAAAAATCCTGTGAGAAAATCTCAGCCTTAAAAACACAAGCTATATTATAATGAAACCAAATGAACGCTGCTTGAATGGAATAATATGCCTATAACTTGCTTATCTATACTTGCTGCAGGGTGACCCCCAAGCCCATGAGAAGTTCCTGCAGGTGAACCGAGCATATGAGGTTCTGAAGGATGTAGACCTGAGGAAGAAATATGACAAGTATGGAGAAAAGGGACTAGATGAGAATCAGGGAGGACGATACGAGAGCTGGAACTATTACCGCTATGACTTTGGTATGAGTTAACGGGAGCCTGTACCAAAACAAATACATGATGGTGAAAATAAAGCAAATTTTAGTTTTTGTAAGAAGAATAACAGGTGACTGTTTCTTTTTAGGCATCTATGATGATGAATTGGAGATCATTACACTTGACAGTGGAGATTTTGGTAAGTGCAAGAAGTACAAAAATCCGACTCTTTATATAGCCCACATTTACAAATCAGATTTGTCACATAGGGCTTTACAGGGTCGGTAATGTCCCTTAGCCAGGGTAAGGAAAAACTACAGAGGGATAATAAAAGTATTCTGATTCTGATTCTGAAAGAAACCCTTCTAACAGGGAAAAGAAAACCGGTAGAGACCTTAGGAAGAACCACTGGAGAGGGATCCACTCCCTGGACGGACAGACAGTGCAATGGATGTTACCAGAGAATAAAAATACAATGAAATAAAACAAGTACAAGGGTACAACACAGTTCAAAAATATAAACTTTTAATTCTTCCAGTAGCAGCTATGTCAATAGTTATATGAGGCTATGATCCTGGTCATCCGATATGTAAATATATACTGTATATATGTATATGTACATGTTAATGTTTACCACATGACACCTCAGATTTAGCCAAATATGCTAGCAATAATTCCAGATTCTCTACCACAGTAAATTATTAGAAAATGTTCAAAACAGATAAAGGTAAGTAGGATTTTTTTGAGGTAGTCTACTAATGAGCCACATGTTGCACAAAATTTAAGCATGTTAAACTTTGGTTGGTTAAGATTAGAATTTCAGCACTGTTTAAGCCCAGGGACAGAGAGCACAGATTGGTGGGTTGATAAGCAGGTTGGCTCTGATGTTTGTTTTTCAGATGCTGCTGTTACTTCAGGAGAAATCTGGTTTATCAACTTTTATTTCCCACGATGCTCTCACTGTCACCACCTTGCTCCAACGGTAAGTCAGCGATAATAAATATCACCTGTAACATACTAAACTACTCATTAAATATTTCTGGTTTTGATGATTTTGTTTTCTAAAGAGGGCTGACTGTAACTGATGCAATAACCACCCTTTAAATGTAGAAGTGGGCTCTCATTAAAATTTATTTTAGTCTTTAACGCCTTAAAAATTAAGTCTGTCTTGGTGTTATTTTTTTTTTCTCTAATTGCTATTGTGTCTTCTGAACCAAAGGAAACTGTTTGATGAATTTGGCAAGAAAGCAACAGTTTTTTAATAAGCACATTTTAGAAGGGTTCTATTAATCTATTAGGCTATTAATCCCTACAGAGTACGGTGAAATGAAATGTAAGTTATGTTTCTGACATATATATATAATGTCCAATCAGTCCTGTCCTATTTCTGGCACATGTTTTTATTCTCCTTAGAACTGAGATTGCTGGTCGTGACCCTTGCCAGGATCAGCAAATGTAGAGAAAACAAAGCAAAAAAAAACAATTTGAGACATGCATTTTTTTAACCACCCCATGCCAATGCCACTATGCCTGCTGGAAGGTCTCAAGGCAGCAAAACCAAAACACTAGTCTGTGAGCAAGAATAAATTATATTATGTTAATAATAAATATATAGGAAAATAAGTCATGTATTCTGGTACTGGCCAGCAGTGAAGACCTTGTCAACCCTGTCAGTACACCA
Organism: Paraplagusia blochii; assembly: GCA_016785265.1. Lineage (NCBI taxonomy): Eukaryota > Metazoa > Chordata > Actinopteri > Pleuronectiformes > Cynoglossidae > Paraplagusia > Paraplagusia blochii. The sequence goes on from JAFBJS010000077.1 coordinate 82,673, forward strand.
CGGCTCTACAGGCATATGGCTCTCTAATGTACGACCTGAAAACTGCAGACTGCATCATTATCACTAAACTGTTAATTTATGTATGTATTCTGTCTGTCTTTATCTTAGTGGAGAGAGTTTGCCAAGGAGATGGATGGGGTGATCAGGATCGGAGCAGTAAACTGTGGAGACAACAACCATCTGTGCAGGAGGAAAGGAATCACCAGTTACCCCAGTCTTTTCATCTTCAGAGCAGGACAGGTGAAAAAACATGTTCTCCTTCTCCATTTCTATCTGACTTCATCTGTGTCTTAGCACATGTGTGCACGCCAGGTGGAGTGTTCAGTTAGTTTATCTTAATGATTGTTACAGAAACCAGAGAAGTTTACTGGAGAACGTTCCAAAGAAGAGTTGACCCGTTTTGCCATGCAGTTCATCACCACCTCTGTCATCCATCTATCGCAGGGTGAGATGAGAACTACAACAATGTACTCTCTGGACCTTTGCCTCTCACTGTGATTGCTCATGACCTTGCTCTTTCTTGACAGGAAACATATTTAATGAAATTGAAAGTGCCTTTGCATCTGGAATCGGCTGGTTAATCACCTTCTGCTTTGAAAGTGGAGGTAACAAGACTTCCTGTTATCAGACCAGCTGCTTTCACATTAAAAGTAAAATATAACAGGGATGTTTTCTTCAGCACAAATATAATATACAGTGGGATGCAAAAGTTTGGGCAACCTTCTTATTAGTCATTATTTTCTAGTATAAATTGTTGGTTATGTTAAAAAATGTCAGTTAAATATATATCATATAGGAGACACACTCAGTGATAGTTGAGAAGTGAAAATAAGTTTATTGGATTTACAGAAACTGTGCAGAAAGAAACAAAAGCAGGTAGGTGCATAAATTTGGGCACTGCAAAAAAGAAGAAATTAAATCAATATTTAGTAGATCCACCTTTTGCAGAAATTACCTCTAAACGCTTCCTGTAGGTTCCAATAAGAGCCTGGATTGTGGTTGAAGGAAGTTTGGACCATTCCTCTTTACAAAACATCTCTAGTTCATTCAGGTTTGAAGGCTTACGAGCATGGACAGCTCTCTTTAACTCACACCACAGATTTTCAATAATATGAGAATATAATCTGAGATGGCCATTCCAGAACGTTGTACTTGTGCCTTAGCATGAATGCCTTAGTGGATTTTGAGCAGTGTTTGGGGTCGTTGTCTTGTTGAAAGATCTAGCCCTGGAGCAGCTTTAGCTTTGTCGCTGATCCCTGGACATTGGTCTCCAGAATCTGCTGATACAGACTGGAATCTATGTGCCCCTCAACTTTGACAAGATTCCCAGTCCCTGCACTGGCCACACAGCCCCACAGCATGATGGAATCACCACCATGTTTTTTCTGTTGGTAGCAGGCGTTTTACTAAGAATGCTGTGTTCCTTTTTCCTGCAGGCATAACGTCCCTTGTTATGCCCAAATAAATCAATTTCAGTTTCATCAGTCCACAACACCTTAGTCCAGAATGAATCTCGCTTCAGCACATCCCATGCGGCTCTGTTTGTGCTGTGGGCGGAGAAAAGGCTTCCTCTGCATCACTCTCGCATACAGCATCTCCTCGTGTAAAGTGTTCCGACTCCACCTGCTGCAAGATGGTATTGTAGGGTTGGGTTGACTCTGACTGTTTTCACCATTTGTCGCTTCTGTCTATCCAAGATTTTTCTTGGTCTGCCACTTTGAGCTTCATGTTGAACTGAGCTAGTGGTCTTCCATTTTCTCAGTATGTTCCTAACTGTGGAAACAGGCAGCTTAAATCTCTGAGAGACAGCCTTCTCTATCCTTCTCCTAAACCATGATGGTGAACAACCTTTGCCTTCAGGTTCTTTTGAGATACCCATGTTACTATTCTTCAAAGAAAATTAAGAGAGGAGGGAAACTTAGAATGAACCCACTTAAATACTCTTTCTAATTATTGGATTCACCTGTGTATGAAGGCCAGGGGTCCCTAAGCTTACCAAGCCAATTTGAGTTCCACGAATAAGTTCTTAAGGTTTTGGAATCAATAAAACGACTACAGTGCCTAAATTTATGCACCTGCCCGAATTGTTTAAACAATTATTGAAGACTTTGTAAATCCAATAAATATCATTTCAATTATATATTTAACTGACATTTTTTTTACTGTAACAACTATTAAGAAGGTTGCCCAAACTTTTGCATCCCACCGTTCTATGTACATATTTGTAAGTTGGTAAACTGCTGCGGTTGTAATATCAAATGAGGCAAAACTACTTGCTGCTCCACTTTGCCTTTCCTCCATGTTTATGACAGCTCTCGACTAATTATGCAGCCTTAATAAACAGTATAGCTTAACAGAACTCATCAGTTAAATATCTTGACTTGTATCTTTGTACATGTCTCTGTCACAGATTGTCAAGAACCAAGAAACAGACAAAAGTTGGCAGGAATGTTGGTAAGAATACATCAGATTCATGTCAGTTACTGTTGCCATTACAAAAATAGAAAAAAAAACAGCTTATGTAATGGCTAGATGTTGAAAAGGGTTTCTAAAAAAATTTAAGAATATAGCTGCATTGCCAGTCACCTTTGTAGAAAGAATATGTGATTTCATAAAGACTCATCATTTTTTGACTAACTGTTGCTTTAATCTCAACAATCCATAAATTTGTCTTTGGAATTTTCAGGGACAAAATATAATTACAGGGGGTAGCCAAAGACCCTTGGCTTCCTCATCATCCTTAAATTTATGTGACTTGCCTTTATCATTTTTTAATATTTTATCAGATTATAATTTAACTTAACTTTTTAACAAAATGTTAATGGCCGGTAATAAAAAGCACTGCAGTTTATATTGACTTATTTTCTTTATTTCAAAATAACATTTCCAGTATGGAATTCCTAAAGCTTTAATGACATGTTTTTAACAATAACAAATTCTCTTCTCTTATAAACACATACTGGACCAAAAAACCTGCCTATTGCATTCACTGAGGATTGATAACTGCATCTGTAAAAAAATCCCATATTTTCCTTATGGATTTTGAAGTTAAAAACAAATTGTCATCATTTATAATCCATCCAAATAACACATAACCTGTTTTCTGTATTACAGGATGGTCTGGTGAAAGTTGGATTTATCGACTGCACCTTAGAGGAACATCTCTGTCACAGTTTCCAGGTCAGTTGCCTGTTCTGCAGAATGACTGCATACATTGTTTTGGAAAATATATTATCACACAGAGCATAACAAATGTATTACATTTATTTCAAAGGTTTTATTTGTTTGATTTGAACAGGTGACTGAAGGAGCCACAGCTTTGTACCCACCTGGAAGTTTTCTGGCTCAGGAGGGCAGTGTGCTGGTCAGAAACTCTACTCTTTACTGTTTGCATAATCCTTTATGGGGGCATACATATAAGTATGCATCCTGATTGCCTTTTGAACGATATAAATTGATCTAGAATAACACATAATGGATTACAGTGGTTGATTTATGGATTGGCAAAGCACAGGTTGATAATGCCGCCAACGAATTTCCACCCCCAGCAGTGTTATTTTACTGGAATACTGAAAGTAGTTTTGTTTATTTTCAGTGGCTGAAGAGTCTAGACAGTAAAGAGATTTACTCTCAGGTCATGGAACATCTGCCTGATTTGGAGCTACTCACAAGTGACAACTTCAAGGTATACAACAAAATTCCCTGCCAGCAATCAACTCCTGGCTAGAAATGTTTTTCCTAAAACTGTGTTCTTCTTGTCCCCAGAGTAAACTGACACGTCATCGTTGGTTGGTCAGTTTTGCTTTTGGACAGAAGAGCAGCATATCCAATGACTACAAGAAGCTGAAAGCTTTCCTCAGAAATGACCACATACAGGTCAATCAAATGTCCTCTTCTCTTTGACAGTCTCCTTACAGATTATCCGGTTTATTTGTCCTCCTTGTCTATCCTCCTTTGTCCTGCTGTTTGCCCGACTCTTCCTCTGTTTCACCCTTACCATTATCATATATATATACATATATATGTAGGGGTATCCGATAAAACATTTACTGATTCCAATATTAACCGATATATGCCGGTGATTTCCCCTGAATTATTGTGATACCACAATAAAGGCATTCTATAAATAACTATGTATAATATAAGTTATAGAAAAATGACACATTTATTTTTTACGATTTTGTCTGAAACAGCGCTATGATTATTTGTGCAGCATTTGATGTAAATGTAAAAGAAATTTTCACATAGAAAAATTGTGTTGGACAGAATAACTTTCCAAAAACATTGATTAACATTATAAACCGAGCTCATTCAGCCCTCAAAAAATAAGCAATATTAATGGGCACAGAGAGAAACTGCTGCAGTGCAAGAGTAAAAAGCCCCGTTTAAAGAGAGAAAAAACTTTTCAGCATTGTCACAATGTAAGCGAGTCTTCTCGTTTATGACATGATATATATATGTATGTATATATATATATATATATATATATATATATATTCACATTGTGGCCTAGCATCTGTTTTCCTTTTTTATTTTTTGAATTATTACTATCTATTTTTTGACAGTGTTTTTCCTTGTATATGTAATATTGTTTCCCTCCATCTCTTTGACCTTTCTGTCTGTCTGTCCGTCCCTCAGGTTGGCAGAGTTGACTGTCAGACAGACTCAGACTTGTGTCAGTCTCTGTATATCCATCAACCATGTGTGGCTGTTTTTAAAGGACTTGGCATCAATGACTTTGAAATTTACCATGGTCAGTATTTCACAGCACCTTACATTTTTCAACACACTCTTCTTTTCATTTTATTTCGTATTCAGATCTTTGACCAATAGCAAGCAATCATTATTTTTAACAACCACAGGCCAGATCTGTGATCTTTGACAAATCAAGGCCAGCTCGATAGTCCTTGACCAATAATAGGCCAGGTCTATGATCTGTGACCAATCAAAAGGAGCTTGAAGTGTTTGACCAAACATGCAGTAGGTCTGGAATCTCACCAATCACAGAATCTCACCATATCACAGGCTAGATTCTAAGTCTTTGACCAATCACAGCCGCGATCAGTGAAGATCAATCACAGGCCAGGTCCATAGTAGTTGTAGGCCAGCTCTATGATGGTTATCCAATCACAGAGCAGATTATTGACTTTTGACTTATCACAGGCCAGCCCTGTAATATATTACCAATAATGAGGCAGATTAATTATTTCAATGAATTGATGAATTAATAAATCATAGACAGATCAGTGGAAATTGACCAATCACAGGCCAGCTCTACACAGGCCAGCTTAATAATCCTTGACCAATCACAGGTCAACTTCATGGCGTTTAATTAATTACAGACCAGCTCAGTGATCATTGATTTTTTTTTTAGGGCCAGCTCCTTATTATTGACCAGTCTTAGGCCAGCTTAAAGATTGTTGACCAATCACAGGGTTAGGGTCAGATTTGTGTTTTTTGACCAAACACAAGTCAGATCAGTGTTAATTGACCAAACATAGTGCAGCTCCATAGTATTTGACCAATAAATTTTTCAATTTTCATTTTATTAGAATTTCTATGGCCAAGCGCTCTACAAGAAAAAAACAGAGGTCACAAATATTACAGACTTACAGAAAGAGAAAACCCCGACAGTTCACACAATGAGCAAGCACTAGGCGGCAGTGGAGAGAAACAACTCAGTGGAGAGATGGGGGAGAGAAACAGGAAAGAGGAGATACAACAGAGAGAGAGCAACAAGTACATCATTTATGAAGAGTTGGATCTAGATCCTGAGGGAGAGAGAGGACTGGAAGGAAAAGCACGCAGTAGGGAGACAGAGCAGAAGGTTAGTGGCAAGTAACTGTGTTTTCTCATGTCCTGAGTGCACTCAGAACATGAGAAAACACACGAGTAAACACATGAGTAAAAATTCCCCCAGCAGTCTAGACCTATTACAGCAGAACTAAGAGCTGGTTCAGAATTCCCTGAGCCAGCTTTAACTATAAGCTTTATTAAAAAGGAAGGTTTTCTGCCTGGTTTTAAATACAGAGATGGTGTCCACCTCCCGAACCTACATTGGGAGTTGGTTCCACAGGAGAGGGGCCTGGTAATTAAAGGCCTTCTCCCTTTCTAGTCTTATGGACTCTGGGAACCACACACCGCATTATGACCCATCCCACTCTCACACCGCATTGTGAGACCTAAGTAATCTATTTGGCCAATAAGGGACAAGTACTGTAGATCTCTAAGGTACAATGGTGCCTGCTCATTGAGTATTTTATTAGTGAGGAGGAGGATTTTAAATGTAATCTAAGCTAAACAAAGACCCAGTGTAGAGAAGCTTACAGTGGAGTAATATGGTCTCTCTTTCTTGTTCCTGTTAGAACTCGTGCAGCTGAAATTAGCTGCAATGGTTTATTTAGTTATTGGAACACCCAGATAGTAACGAGTTACAGTAATCCCATCTGGATGTAACAAATGCATGGTAGTATTTTCAGCATTCTTTAAACATAGAATGTTCTTAATTTTCTTAATGTTACGCAGGTGGAAATATGAATGGGTTCTTGTGATTAGTTTTATGTGTGGAGCAAATGAAATTTTCTGGTCAAAAGTAACAAGGTTCTTTACAGTGGAGCTGGATGCCATCGTAAAGTCATCTAAGGTAACTATGTGATCGTGAAATGTATTAAAGATTAAAGATTAAATTCCTTTTTTTGTCATTGTGACGTTGTGATTCACACGCAGTAACTAATTACAACAACTTTTGAGCGTCGGGGGAGCAGTGTGTGGGAACGATACCATGCTCAGGGCAGCTCAGCGGTAACTTGGCGTTAGGGGGAATCGAACCGGGGGGCTTGCAGACCCAAGTCCGCTCCCTTATCCCTTAACTACTAGGCCACCACTGCCCTAAGAAACAACAAGTATTTCTAAAGTTCTTTAGGCCCAATTAGAATGACTTCAGTTTTATCTGAGGTCAATAGTAAAAGGTTGCAGGTCATCCAGGACTTAAAGTCTTTAAGACATTCATGGAGTTGAACAACCTGCTATCTTAGCTTTGGTTTCAATGATGAATAGAGCTGTGTGTGCTCTGCGTAACAGTGATAATGAATATTGTGTTTTCTAATAATGCTCCCTAGAGAAAGCTTATATAGTATGAATAGTATAGGCCTGAGTACTGAGCCTTGTGGAACTCCACAATTAACTCTAAATTGTAATGAAGTATTACTGTTAACCTGAAGAAACTGTAGCCTATTAGATAAGTAAGACTTAAACCAGCTGAGTGCAGTCCCTGAAATCCCTAGGGTCTGCTCTAGTCTGCAGTAAGATTAAATGATCAATGGTGTCAAATGCAGCACTGAGATCTAATAGGACAAGTATAGAGACTAGACCATTGTCTGAGGACATAAAGGAGGTCATTAGTGACTTTAACTAAGGCCGTTTCTGTACTACGGTGTACTCTAAATCCTGACTTCAATTTTTCAAAGAAGTTATTATTTGTCATATATTGATGTAACTGATTGGCCACTGTCCTTTCCAGTATTTTGGAACTGAAGGGCAGAAAATGAAGGGCAATCACAGCTCTGCAATATTTGTCCAATCACACGGCTGATTAGTGTGTTTTAACCAATCAAGGTCAACTACATAGTATTTCACATAGTACCAATCTCAGGCCATCTCCATAATCCTTGACCATTCTCTGGTCAGATCATTGGTAATTGACCAATCACAGGTCAGCTCAATAATCTTTGACCAATCACAGGCCAGCTCAGTAAACATTAACCAATCATGGACCAGCTCCATAGTATTGATCAGTCATAAGCCAGCTCTGTATTAGCTGAACAATCAAGAGGCAGATTAGTTCATTTAGCCCAATTAACACTGACCTATCTCAGGCAAGCTCAGTGAACACTGACCAATCCCAGGGCGGCACCATAGTACCACCAATCACACATCAGGTTCATTGTAAATAAAAAAACACAGGGCTTCTCCATATTGCAGTCACAGATCAGCTGCATATATGACCAATATAAGGCAGATTCATGAGTTTCAACCAATCACAGGGCAGGTCATTAGATATTGATCAATCACAGGGCTGCTCTATAGTGTTGAAGAATTGCAGACCAGCTCCATAGTAGAGCAATATAACTAAATATATTATTATTTGACCAATTACAGACCAGTATTACAATATTTGATCAATTGCAGGCCAGCCCTATAATATATCATCAATCACAGGCCAGCCCTATAATATATGATCAATCACAAGGCAGATTAATGTTTTCTAACTAATCACAGGGCAGATTAGTGGGAATTGACTAATCACATGCCTGCTCCATAGTATTGACCAATCATAGGCCAGATCAGTGGCAACTGGCCAATCACAGGGCAGATTAATGCTTATTGACCAATCACAGGCCAGCTCCATAGTATTGACCAATCACAGGTAAGCACTACAATATTTGACCATTCACAGCTCATATTTTGACCAGCCACCTCAGTGAACAATCACCAATCATAGACCAGCTCCATAGTATTTGACCAATCACGGAGCACATCAGTGGTAATTTGCCACTGGCTGGCTCTGTAATATATGACTAATCACTGGTCAGATTAGTATATCTTGGTCATAGGCAGGCTCAGTGAACATTGACTAGTCCCAAGGCAGCGCCATAGTATTTGACCAATCACAGGTCAGAACAGTGGCAGCTGGCCAATCACAGGCCAGCTCCATAGTATTGACCAATCACATTTCAGATTAGTGTTTTTTTACCAATCACAGTCCAGCTCTTTAGTCTTTGGTCAATCACTGGGCAGGTCAGTGATCTTTGATCAATCACCGGCCATCTCCATAATATCTGACAAATCACAGGCCAGTTCCTCAGATTTAGACCTACCACAGGTCAGGCATTAGTCAGTTTCTGACTAATCACAGTAAAGATCACTGATTTTCGAGCAATCACAGGTCAGTTGTGATTGACAAATCAGATCAGTGAATTTTAACCAATCACAGGCTGGGTCAGTGGTCATTGCAGGCCAGCTCCATGGTTCTCCACAGATTACAGGACTAATCAATGAACAGACAACAAGAGCTACAACAAGACAACAAGAGCTGCTATGCTGTTGTCATGCAATGCAGTTATCATCCAAATATATCTTATAAATTATAGTTATAGTAAAATAAATATATAACAAATTTATGAGCCCAGTCACAGAAGGGAATACACAAAGTAAAACTCAGGAGAGACTACAATAGGTACACAGTAAGTGATGTGCCTCTTTGAGAGTGAATTGCAAAGTTTTGCACTTGATGTAATTAGGACATGGATGTCTGACTGACACCAAAGTAGAGAGAGTTCCAGTAATCCAGTGATAGAAGCACAGATGACTTTTTCAGTGCCCTGCCAGCACATTTCATAGATCGATTTATCATTTATGTTACAGCTTAGATGTAATTTAGTTCACACAAACACTTTACTTTTCATTCCATTTCACCCCGTAAGACAGACTTTATCGAGGACTGTAGACAACACAGCCCCCCCATGTTGCATTCTGTACTTCATATCTTTCCTAAACATCAATTTCTCTTTGTGTCCTATTTGTTTCATCCACAGGCAAAGACGCTCTTTATAACGTCGTTGGTTTTGCAAAGGAAAGTGTCCGTGCTCATGTGACCACTCTGAGGCCTGACAACTTTCCTACTGACAGAACAGAGCCCTGGCTGGTTGACTTCTTCGCTCCGGTCTGTAACACTCTCACGTCTTTAATCCCTGAGATATATGACGTTGTCTGAAAACACATTATGATATATAATTTTAAATAAAAATTTGGCCTGTGTATTTTTATTGTTAGCAAATACATGTTAACTAACATGCATTTGCTGTGTTTACACCTTCTAATCAACACATGGCTCTGATTGGCTCCAAACCTCCTTCCTCAGAATGTCTTCTTTATTGATTGACTGGTTGATCAATGTAATTTTATCATCTACATTTTGCTTCACCTAAGTCCATAGTTAATTTATGGCCAATTTTTGTTGTAGAAAATTGGTTTGCTGATTATGTCTCTGATTAAAATGATAAAACAGCGAGATTATACAACACCTGTGATTGTCTAATATAACATATGGACGTGGGCCAAAACTGCCAGAGGTCATTCTGGCCCACTGGGTGAACGCTGGAGGTTTAGTTAAAGTATATCTTATTCAATACCAGTGTTTCTTAATATTTTTGTACTATTTGCATGGAATCAAAAGAGTAAAACATGGACTTAACATGGAATAAAATAGAATATTTTGATAGCTCTGGTGGTGTAACAAATAAATGGTGATGTTGGTTAACTGATATTTCTCTTTCTGTGTGCCAGTGGTGTCCTCCATGTAGAGCTTTACTCCCAGAGCTTAGAAAAGCTTCAATCCAGTTGGCAGGTCAAATGAAGTTTGGAACCCTGGACTGTACCATACACCACAACCTGTGCTCCACAGTAAGAATGTGTTTCTGATCTGAGTAAAAACACAATGTCGATCCTGAGTTTGACAGTCACACATAGTGTGTTTACACCTGCTCTCCGTGTCTCTGTAATTCTCAGTACAACATTCAGGTTTACCCCACCACTGTGGTCTTCAATGGCTCCTCAGTCCATGAGTATGAGGGTCAGCACTCAGCAGATGGAATCCTGGAGTTTATACAGGTCTCATATCAGGTCTTATATATATTGTTTTGATAAGTGTGATTGGGGTCTCAAAATTTTAGTGACTTCTGTCTGTCTCTTTAGGACCTGGTTAATCCTTCTGTGGTTGTTCTGGAACCTTCTACATTCACTGACAGAGTCCAAGGTGGATTATCTCAACATTTTCATCAGTGTTGAAGACGTTCTCTGTTTTGGATTTGACAAATTTAGTTGTTTATCCTCAGGTAGGGGAGAAGGTCAGATCTGGGCCGTAGATTTCTACGCTCCATGGTGTGGTCCCTGCCAGGCTCTTCTTCCAGAGTGGAGACGCATGGCCAGGGTAAACCTTTTGCTCTGCCACAATTGCAGCTATAGAAATGTCTGACTTTAGGTCTAATCTCAACAGAGGATTTCAAGCAGTGAAGCCACAAAATATGAAATTTACTTTGAGTGATGGTTGCAGTATTGTTGGGAACAAAGGTTCAGTCTCTGTGAGCCCAGATATGTTATATTCTATGGACTAAGGACAGGTTTTGTTTGTATTTCAGCTGGTCTCAGGTCAGATTCTGGTTGGATCAATGGACTGTCAGCGTTTTCAGTCTTTCTGCCAGAGTCAGGGAGTCAGAGCATATCCTGAGATCAGACTGTACTCTGGAAACACTCGGCAACCTGAAAAATTTATGTAAGTATCGTCAACAAGTGAATCCTTTTTTTCAACAGGGTTTGAACCTTGCTATGGTTATCCCATGAAGCAGGTTTTAGTCATTCTGCTAACCGTCCTCTCTCATCAACCCTTTAATCTCCAACTAAGTAAAACTGTTGAACAATACACCTGATTTTCACCTGTTTTTTGTGCTCTTACGATTGTTAATTATTCTGTTTTCAGAAGTTATAATGGGTGGAACAGAGATGCTCATTCACTGAGGACTTGGGCACTTAGGTCAGACATTCCTTCATTTTGTTAGAATTTTACTAAATCCATATGTCTCTTCAATCCTTTCTTCAATGTCTTTTATCGTCTTGTATATTTTCTTTTATCTTTCACAAGGTTTCTTTAATCTTTCTGAATTCTTTGTGCTGTCGCCTTCATTAATTCTTTATTCTTTCTTTTGCCCTAAGTTGTCTTTCTTCTAGTTTGTCTGTAATCCTATGAATAAAAGTATTATCTTTTCCTTTTTCTTTTATTTTGTCTTTAAATATTGTTTTGTCAAGGTAAACATAACTATCTTTAATCTTATCATTTCCTAACTTTTAAGATGTCTTTATTCTCTTATACATTTTCTTTTTCTCTGTTTATCTTTAATTTTTACTTTGCCCAATATTTATTCCTTTTTTGCCTCTAGTCTTCCTCTCACTTTGTGTTTTATTACCATCCCTTACTTTCTCTTTACAGTTTTTTGGTCTTTTTAGCTAATTTAAACTTAATTGTTATTCAACTTGTCAAAATTTGCTAAACATTTGTCCTTATTCTTTTAAATTATCTCTTGTGTTACTCTGTTATTCACCTTTTTGCATGTCTGTGTCCACAGTTATTTACCAAGAGCCTCAGTGGATTTGAGTCCAGACTCATTTAGGTCTCAGGTTCTCTATAGTCAGGATCACTGGGTGGTGGACTTTTACGCCCCCTGGTGTGGACCCTGTCAACACTTTGCTCCAGAGTTTGAAGTCATGGCTGGGGTCAGTGTTTTTTCTTTATCAGTGATAACAGTCAGACGCATTCTTACATTTTTTTTGTAGGTTGTGTTGTGAGTTTTGGTATGTTTTCCTCAACAGTTGGTTAAAGGGAAGATTAGAGCAGGGAAAGTGGACTGTCAGGCTCATTATCAGACCTGTCAGTCGGCAGGAATCACCAGCTATCCAAGTGTTCGATTTTACCCTTATCTGGGAAAAAGAAGGGTGAGGACACACATACACACACACTCTTGCACACAAATCTATATGTTATTATTTAACAAATTGTAAATCAAATTGTAACTCGTGCTAAAATGTGTTTAGCATCTTCATCGTTTTTATTGTTAAACCATTTGTGTGTTAAATTTCCAGAGTGAACACAGTGGGGAACACATTAATAGTCGGGACGCAAAAATAATTGCTGATGTCATCACAAAGCGACTGCAGCATCTGTTACCAAGTTTAAATAACAAACCCAAGGTAAATGGCAGCATCGTGTTTTTTCATTCATGTTTTGTAAATGTTTATGTACAGTTAACTTGAAAATACAAAATTGTGACATTTTTCAGGATGAACTCTGACACCAACAGTATTTGCCTGGGATCAGTCAGGTATGAATGCGATGAGGCCAGACAGTGGCGAGAGGCGAGACAGCGGCGAGAGACGAGCACTGATTGCTGCTCTGATGATGAGAGAACAACAGAAGAACACTCCTGTTTTTACCCATGTGTTTTATTTACTCTTTTGGGTAAATCTGTGCAACACTACTTATTTTATGTATACATACACACAGACAAAATAAGAATGTACCTGGTGTTTGTGGGTTTTATTGATCATGTTGAAATAAATATTTTTTGTAATAAAACAAAAATCTTTCTTTTTATAGTTTTCATCAAATAATATGGACGTTGTCTTTGATGAGATGTATAAATAACATTTCATTTGAGTGGTGAGCACACCAGAGGTTATGTTGTCCAGGACAATGCTATGCTCAGGGCACATCAGCGTCCTGGCAGCTGGTGGGTTAGTACCTGAAGCCTTGAGGACCAAGTCTGCTTTGTTAACCACAAATTAAGATTTCCCTTTCAAAATAACAAGGGGCAAAGCATCAACTGCTGGACATTCAAAGCATGACAACCCCCATATATGGACATTACAGAGGTCCGCACAGACATGATGTTTTTATACAGCATCCCCTTCCTTTCTTATACAACCATAATTTGGATTTGCAGACAAGGCAGTAAAGAACTTAAGACCTACCTCAGTACCACTTGATTTCATGTCAGACTACAAAAATTTAAATTATTTGTAAATTGTAAATAGTGGGTTTTTGATCTCCATGTCAAAATCACTGACCTCAAACGTTTTTCATTTTTTTTTTTTTTTTTTTTTACAAATTTCACTCAATTTTTAAGTGTAAGCATCGTCTTCAATCAGCTATTGGATTGGTGTAGCATGATCATCGATCAAACTGCCACCACTCATGAACCAGTTCTGTTATACCATGTAGGTGCCATGTCTACGCAAAGTGCCTCACCACAAAGAATGGACAGGACTTTTTTGTAGTCCAGAAACGTTGGAGCAAGTTGAAACCATAATAGTGTTCACCTTACAGACCGACCCTGCATAAATATTGGTGCAGCTGTGGGGTGCAGAACACATATCAAACTTTGGCCCTATATTATTTTTTCATACCAAATACCATAAACACTATTATTGATATTATTATACCTTAAAATTTGTTTATATGTCGAAAATGTTCTGTTGTGCTGTATAGATAATCTCTGAAAAAAAGATGTTACTAGAAATACATTATTTTTATTAATCTTAGTTTTCCGGGGCGGCTGGGATGGCCATGATTTAGTGGTTAAGGCGTTGGACTTGGGTTTGGAGGGTCTAAGGTTTGATTCCACCCGCTGCCAAGTTAAAACTGGGGTCCCCTCAGCTTGGCACCATCCCTACACACTGCTCCCCAAGCGCTCAAAGCTGTCCACTGTTCAATTTGGTGATTGGTTTAATGCAAAGGACACATTTTGTTGTGCAGTGTTACCATAACAGGGAGTTGGATTTCCTTCGTTCCGTCATTTCCTTTTTAAAAAAGAACTTCCTAGTTTTTGCAGCAGATGTCAGTATTCACACAAAAAACTGGAGGCCAGTATATATGCTGACGAAGGGAAAAGAAAGTTTAGACATTATAGCCGTAAATTATACTCCATTTCCAGTTTTGTCATTTGTCATTCAATCAGCAGTAATCTATATGTTGCCGGGGTCGCCTGGTAGACCTCATAGACTTGAAGGTGGCTGCAAGTTACAGTATGTTCTTAAGAATCAGACTAGTCAAAATCCCTGTTTCTGTGCTTTTTGAATCGGTTCCACATGCAGATGTATTGAAATGGGTGCAATAATAATGGTAAGAAGAATGGTCACTAGTGTCTGTCCCAGAACTAATTATTATTATATTGTTCAGTAAGTCTGTTTCTAACAAGTAGCCTTGTTGCCTTTTATTACTAACTGTGTTAGCTGAAGGCAGGCATTAAAGACAAGACCATGATTTTCGTACTATAGCCAGTTTACTTTGCATCCTAATCTGTGGTTTCCAACATTATAAAGTCACAGAACAGCATATTTAAAGTCAGTGACAGAGCCAGTGAGGTAACATCTGTGTCTATCAGTTTTCATCCTTCCAACATGCTGTATTGTCCATCTCAAAACGAACTCAAACATTTTACCTTTTATTTTTTTGATTACCATAAACCACCACAGGTACTTTCCACACTGGACTATTTTAAAAGTGGGTCTCAGCTCTGGACTCTTGCCCCCCCTCCTTCCACTCTTTCTTTCTCCCTTGGTTTGTGGGCAGTTAGAGGTCAGCATTTATGCAGCCAAGACCATAAACCCGCTGGAACCACTAACTGACTCCCTGCCTTCTATTGTTTTAATCATGAGAAACTAAGCAGAAACTGGACCAACATCGAGAGCAGGATACCAGCCTCAGTGAGAATGTTCAAATGTGAGTGTGATGTCAGATTTTAAATGAGTCCGTCCATGTGGGAAATTGTGCGTCTGTGAGGCTAGGTCAAGTCATGTTTATTGTCCATGAAAATCAGCTGATTTCGCAAGCAGTGATCCGGGCCAATTCCTTGACATCAGGGCTGGTCAAAAACAGTTGAATTACAAAATGGAAAACTAAGGCTAAAAAAAAAATCACACAGAATCTGGGCAAACCTGCCATAGAAACAGAACAGAAAATTGTCTCAACTAGAACTAAAACCTGCTCAAACAGCATTAAAACCAGAAGGGAGAACTAAGTTATACCAGATCAAAAATGTTTCAAAGAATTATCACAGAGTTGGACTTAATAGAAGCCATTAACCAAACGTTTAAGCTAATGCATGGGATCAGCCATTTAACAAATGTATGGGACTATCGGGTGCAGGACATGACTCTGTGCAGGCCAGTCAAGTTCATCCACACCAGACTCTGTCATCCATGGGTCTTGCTCTGTGCACTGGTGAACACTCATGCTGGAAGAGGAAGGGGCCTGCTCCAAATAACCCCACACCATAATTTCTCTCTTCCACCAAATTTCACACCTGACAGTCAAAAATGTACCGTTCTCCTGGCAACCTCCAAACCCAGTCCTTCAGATTGCCAGATGGAAAAGCGTGACTCATCACTCCAGAGAACATGTCTCCACTGCTGTAGAGGCGGCGTGCTTTACACCACTGCATTCGACGCTTTGCATTGCACTCAGTGATGTGTGGCTTGGATGCAGCTGCTCGGCCATGGAAACACATTCTATGAAGCTCTCTGTGTACTGTATTGGCCTAATCTGAAGGTCACATGACCTTTGGAGCTCTGGAGCCATTGACTGTGCAGAAAGTCGGCAACCTCTTCAGCATCAGCTGACCCCTCTCCGTCAGTTTATGTGGCCTTTTTTTGTTTGTTTTTGTGGCTGAGTTGCTGTTGTTCCCAAACCTTTCTATTTTATTACGATAGCTGACAGTTGACTGTGGATTATTTAGTAGCGAGGAAATTTCATGACTGGATTAGTTGCACAGGTGGCATCCTAAGAAAGCCCCATGCTGGAATTCACTGAGATCCTGAAAGCGGCACAATTTTCTAAAATGTCATGTAAAATCCTCATCTTTGAGTTGATCCTCAAGCCGAAAAATGCATCTTTATGTTGACAGTGGGTCACTATAAAGTGTAGCTGCCTTTGTCCGAGGAATCTTCCTACCCATGGTATTTTCCTACCCTCTGTTTTTCAAAGAAATATCACATTTTTATAGGAATTTAGCACCCTATAATAATAATAATAATAATACATTTGATTTATAAGTGCCTTTCAGGTTACTCAAGGACACTTTACAGAACAAAAATGAAAACAGATAATTATTAAAAATAAGATATAGAAACACAATAAAAATAAGTGAAGAACAGAGGATAGAGGGAGGATAGATGTTAGAGGGGGTATGCAGAACTAGAAAAGGTGTGTTTTGAGTTTAGATTTGAAGGTGAGGAGAGAATCACTATTACGGAGATCAGGTGGTAAGGCGTTCCAGAGGTGTGGAGCAGAGCGACTGTATGCTCTTGCTCCCATAGTACTAAGGCGGGCAGGTGGGACAGAGAGGTGGATGGAGGAGGAGGATCTAAGGGACCGAGTAGGGGTAATGACGTGGAGGCCAGATAGGTTGTGGGGGTGGGGGATTTTGGATGGCTATGTAAGTAAACTGGAGAAGTTTGTAAATTTATATATTGATAATTAACTGTGAGCCAGTGGAGATGAGCTGTAAGCCAGCTGTAAGACAGGGATGATGTCATGGTGAGAAGGGGTCTTTGTAATGACACGGGCTGCTGCATTTTGGACTAGTTGTATTTTATGGAGAGACTATTGGGGGAGACCCTAGAGAAGAGAGTTGTGACAAGGCTATGAACAAGGCAGTGTGAGTGGTGAGGGAGGGGTAATTTTGGATGGCTATGTAAGTAAACTGGAGAAGTTTGTAAGTTTATATATTGATAATTAACTGTGAGCCAGTGGAGATGAGCTGTAAGCCAGCTGTAAGACAGGGATGATGTCATGGTGAGAAGGGGTCTTTGTAATGACACGGGCTGCTGCATTTTGGACTAGTTGTATTTTATGGAGAGACTATTGGGGGAGACCCTAGAGAAGAGAGTTGTGACAAGGCTATGAACAAGGCAGTGTGAGTGGTGAGGGAGGGGTAGAGTTTGTTGATGTTGCAGAGGTGGAAATATGCTGTGGGTTACGGAATTGATGTGAGCCATGTAGGAGAGAGTGCTGTCGAGGATGACACCCAGACTCTTAAACTGAGGGGAGTGGGAAACTATGGAGCTGTCAATGGTGAGGGTGAGGCTGTTGACTTTGGAAAGAAGTTTTGGTGCCAAGAAGGAGGGTTTCTGTTTTATTGCAGTTCAATTTAAGAAAGTTTGCAGTGAACCAGGATTTGAGTTCAGTGAGGCTAGTGGTGAGGGAGGGAGGGAGGTGGGAGTGAGGAGTTAGGTTTACAGGAGAGGAAGAGCTCGGTGTCATCTTCAAAGCAATGGAAACTAATTATAAATTTGCGCATGATGTGGCCAAGGGGGAGAAGGTACTGTATATGATAAAGGAGGAGTCCCAGGACAGATCCTTGGGGCACACCTATGGTGACTGGGAAGGATTTTGATTTGAAGGTTCTGAGTTGAACCTGTTGGGTGCGGCCTGTGAGGTAAGAGCGGAACCAGGTGAGAGATGTGTGAGAAAGACCAATCGAAGAGAAAGGACTGAACCCGGAGAATGGGGTGTGAGATGGTATCAAAAGTGACGCTCAGATCGAGGAGGATGAGAATAGATACTGAACCAGAGTCAGCTGTAGTGGGAAGGGTCATTTGTAATTTTTAGAATCTGTGCTGTGGCGGGAAGGGGGGAACGAATATTGTAAGGGTGGTGGGATAAGTGGGAGTGGACTTTGGAGGTTTTTTCGTTTGAACGGTTTTGAAATGAAAGGAAGTGTAGAAATTGGTCGGAGGTTATCATAGGTTGGGGTCTGAACCAGGTTATTTCATTTAGAAAAAGAGAAGGGACTATACCAGAACAGAAAGAGTGGATAATAATCCAAATAATCCAACCCTTTTTGTTAAAGGTGGTAGCACATCCTGACATTGCACTAGGTCTACACTAGGATTTGAACATAACAGAATACTGGTCCGAACTAGCATCTGAATTTAACAAATCTGATCTAAACAAGGATTGGAATGTCACAGATCTTGCTCACATGTCTGAACTTGGACATCAATATTACAGATAACTAACGTAAATTAAGATGCAAATGTAACATATTACTGGCCCAAACTAAAATCTGAATATCACGAACAACTAGTATCAAAATAGGATCAGAAAATAACATACCTACCACATGAACTAAGATCTGAATCTCATAAAACAGGTCCAAACTACAACCAGAATATCAGAGAAAGCTGGTCCAAACTAGTACGTATATAAGAGAAGTTCAATCTCAATCAAAGCAATGGTCCTAAAACATGTATTAAAAAGATTCAACACTGGTTCACAAAAGGTCTCAAACATGACAAGGTGTAGGTTTAAAACTGTACCTAAATATTATGTAGAGAAGCCGTAAGAGTATAAAAAGATCTGATCAAAAATATGACCTAAACCTCAACAGAAGAACTAGCTGAAACCAGGGTCAAAACAAGAACATTTTGGTTCACATACTGTACAACCTGTTTCCCTTATTTTTATGTGTATTGAATGATACTGTGTATCATCATGAAGATGTTGTGTTTGTAAACCTTTATTTTGTATTAAAAAAATTGGGCTAGTGGGTAAGTATTCAGCCAAAGGACCTTATGTTTGACACCTCTGGTCCAAGCTATACTGAAAGCCAAATTAGGGCCCTAACAAACAGAACTGGTCCAAACCAGAAGTAATATTAGTGTATTTCTGTTAGTGTGTGTTTCTTAGTTTAGATGAAAACACTTGACTGTGTTCCCCCCCTCTGCTGAGTCAGGACTGGATAAATGGAGTCAGTCAGGGTTCTCAGACACAGAGAACACCTTATGCTGAAACCAGGTGTGTTTTCAGCCCAACTGCTGAAGAGCAGTGGCTGATGGAGACAGAGGAGAAGAAGGAGGAGTCGTCGGAGCAGTAAATCCATGAAACCATTCTGTCGTGTAGTATGGAAATTGTGGTTGGAAATTTCAGCTAAAAAAATACAGCGAGGGACATTAGCAGCTGCTGGAGAGGTCTGAAATATGAACAGCCTAACAAAACACAGAAAGTAAAGGTTTCAATTTCTTTTCTACCTTAACCTGTGTTTATAAAACAGATTATTTATTTAATACAATTTTCCATGCAGCATTTGAAAAAGTAAACCATTTTAGGGAACATGGAGCACAGAGGACATCACAAAAGTAATTTCATTTGCCATTGCTAGAGACACACACAGAACATAATTAGATTTGGTTTTCAATCTAATTTTTTGTGTAGAGTGGTGTCTTTGATCTTCAAGCCTTCCTCGAGGTTCTAATTCAGGCCACCAGGTGGAAATTGCTGTGGTAAACACCTATTTCCAAAAGAGAGAGGAACACCAGGTGACATACAAGAGTGGAGGCAGGTCCATTCAGGTAGATTACATTACTCTGTAGAAGAGGTAATCTGAGGGAGATAAATGTCTGTAATGTAGTGGCAGGTGAGAGTGTAGCCAAACAGCATAGGATCGTAATGTGCAAGCTGACAATGGAGGTGAGAAGAAGGAAGAAGGTGAAGACAGAGCAGAAGATCAAGTGGTGGAAGTTATGGAAATAGGAATGATGTGAGGCTTCGGAAAGTGAGGACAGTTCTGGGCTGTGGTGGGTAATTTCCAGATGATTGGGACACCAGAGCTAGAGTCATTAGGGAGACAGCTAGGAAGGTGTTAGGTGTGTCTTCTGGACAGAAAAAGGAAGACAAAGAGACCTGGTCATAGAATGATGAAGTTCAGGAGAGTGTTGAGAGAAAGAGATTAGCAAAAAAGAAATGGGATAGTGACAGAGCAGAGGAGAATAGACTAGAGTACAAAAAGAGGGCAAGGAAGGTGAAGAGGGAAGTGGCCAAGTCCAAACAAAAGGCATACGAGGAGTTGTATGAGAGGTTAGACAAGGGGGAGAAAATGAGTTATACAGATTGGCAAGGCAGATAAATCAATCTGGGAAGGATGTGCAGCAGGTGAGATTAATTAAGGACAGAGATGGAAATGTCATTACCTGTGAGGAGGTTGTGCTAGCGGGATGAAAGAGTACTTTTGAGTTGTCGAATGAGGAAAATGATAGGGAGTGTAGAAATGAGGAGCCAGATTCTAACAGGGAGAAGGTAGATCAGATATTAACCGATATTGCCCAAACATTTAATTTCCAATACGAATATGAACCAATACAGACATATGCTGGTAATTTCCCCTGAAATTGTGTGATACCAGACTAAAGGCTTTCGATGCCTTTGTATACCTGTGTACAACATAAAAACACTACTTCAATATAAGTTATAGAAAAATGACACATTTATTTTTTACCATTTTGTCTGAAACAGTCCTGTGATTCTGCGCATTTAATGTAAACAAGAAATGTCTAGTGTTGGACAGAATAATTTTCCAAAAACTTCAACATTATAAACTGGGCTCATTCAGCCTTCACAACGATAGTCAATATAAACAGGCACAGATAGAAACAGCTGAAGTATAAGAGTAAAAAGGCCTCTTTAATGAGAGAAAAAACTTTTCAGCATCGTCAAAATGTAAATGACTCTTCTCAATGATGACATGAGAGAAGACACCAAACGGCGTTTCATTGGCAAATGTCCGAGAAATACTTATTTTAAATACGATTAGTCATGACAAAACGAGAGAAACTCCACATATTTAGTAAAACCTGCTGCTACTGTGTTGTTGTCATTTCACTCCATTATTACTTTTCTTTATTTTGCTGCATAAAAATCCTTGTGATAAAGTGTTACTCTTTACCCCCACCCTCACATGGCCAGCTCCTTGCAGTCATTAAGAATTACAGTTTTCTATCCACCAAAAAACTTCAGACCACGAACATTTACTGTAGCATTGATCATGGTTGTTGTTCCTCTAAGATTATGACATCATTAATCATGTGCCAGTCAAATTGTCACTAGAACTGAGTGGGTCTGAAAGAGCTGCATTGTGTTTTTGTACATTTAGAAAAAGCCTATGACAGGGTGCCAAGGGAGGAATTGTGGTTCTATATGAGGAAGTCAGGAGTGGCAGAGAAGTATGTTAGATTGGTGCAGGATATGTATGAGAACAGTTCAACAGCGGTGAGGTGTGCTGTTGGAAGGACAGAAGACGTTAAAGTGAAAGTGTTAAAGTGTAGTGGTACTACATCAAGGATCGGCCCTGAGCACCATATTATTTACTTTAGTGATAGACAGATTGACAGTTGAGGTCGGAGAGTTGAGGAGCCTCCATGGACGATGAAGCAGTTGACATTGTGATCTGCAGTGAGAGTAGACAGCAAATAGAAAAGAATCTAGAGATGTGGAGGTTTGCTCTAGAGAGAAGAGGAATGACGGTCAGTCGTAGCAAGACAGAGTAGATGTGTGTGAATGAAAGGGAGAACAGTGGAATGGTGTGGTCACAAGGAGAAAGGGTGGTGAAGGTGCAGGAGTCTAGATACTTAGGATCAACTGTTCAGAGCAGTGGAGACTGTGGAAGAGACAGGATAGAACAACTGGAGAAAATTCTCAGGTGGGATTTTTGATAAGAGTGTCAGCTAAGGTGAAGGGAAATGTTTACAGGAGCGTGAGACCAGCCATGATGTACGACTTAGAGACACTAGCAACGGGTAGAAGACAGGAGACAAAGCTGAAGGTGGCAGAGTTCAAGATGCCGAGGTTCTCTTTTGGGGTGACTAGGATGGACAAGATCAGGAATGAGATGATTTGGGGGAGAGCACAGACAGGCGGGTTTGGAGAAAAAGCTAAAGAAGCCAGATTAAGATGGTTTGGACACGTTCAGAAAAGGGACAGTGGTTATATTGGTAGAAGAATGCTAAAGATGGAGCTACCAGTGACAGAGGACATGGAGGTGGTTGGACAGGAGAGGACAGGGTGAGATGGAAATTGTTGGCTCGATGTGGCAATCCCTGAGAAGGGCCGAAAGGAAGAATATATATATATATGTATATATATTAGTGGTGTGCAAACTATTCATTTTGGATTGGTTATTCGTCTGTGACCTAGACGATCCAAGTGCACCTGACCAAAAAGTATTTTTGCACGTGGATCGTTTCCTGCTCCATGGCCCCGAACAAATTGATGTTAGACATAACCGCAACAATAGACACGTGTATACATCTATTCACCCATGTCTGATTGGAGGTTGTGTTTCTTGGGGTGCGTGAACTGTGACGTCGGCTGATTTGATTGGAGGTCAGGTAGTGTGTTTTACTCTGCTCTGAGCAACATGGCAGACAACACAGACAAATCTTACAGCTTTTCTCATTTAAAATCTAAGTTTTGGACATAATTTGTTTTTTTCAAGAAGGGTGGAAAGACTGATAAAAGAAACACAATTTACCAACTATATACAGCGACAATCGACTAGACCATGCCTGAGTGATTATTTTGACCCACGGGCCACAGCTGTTACTAAAATTTGAGTCACGGGCCAGGTCAGGATCAAAAGATTGAGTATTTCCATAAACTAAGATAAATAATGAGTAAAGTATTGAATGAAGGCAAAATGCTTTAAGCATCTATTGGAGGAAATGCTAGCTTTGCAAGGGAAAGGTAGAAGGATAACGATAATATAAATGAAAAGTATAATTTGGACAAGTCTGGCGGGCCGGATTATAACGCCAAACGGGCCGCATCCAGCCCCCGGGCCTTAGTTTGCCCAGGTCTGGACTAGACTGAAGGTCCAACAAACCTTAGCAGTCACTCGGAGAGTGGGACTGATGACTGGGTGACGATGACGGTGACGCTGGCACGGCAGGAACCACCAGTAGTCAGAGGAACGGACAGAATAAAATACAAAAGTTTTTCCAACCGCAGTTCGGCAATAATTCGGCAAAGTCCAAGGCAATAACGGAATCTATCACTGGTTAAATTACAAAACAATGTCCCGTGTGACAATCTGGTTACAGCTGTCTACAGCTAAACAGATGTGTATAAGAGACAGGTGTTAAAGTGTAGTGGTACTACATCAAGGATCGGCCCTGAGCACCATATTATTTACTTTAGTGATAGACAGATTGACAGTTGAGGTCGGAGAGTTGAGGAGCCTCCATGGACGATGAAGCAGTTGACATTGTGATCTGCAGTGAGAGTAGACAGCAAATAGAAAAGAATCTAGAGATGTGGAGGTTTGCTCTAGAGAGAAGAGGAATGACGGTCAGTCGTAGCAAGACAGAGTAGATGTGTGTGAATGAAAGGGAGAACAGAGAGTGGGACTGATGACTGGGTGACGATGACGGTGGCGCTGGCACGGCAGGAACCACCAGTAGTCAGAGGAACGGACAGAATAAAATACAAAAGTTTCTCCAACCGCAGTTCGGCAATAATTCGGCAAAGTCCAAGGCAATAACGGAATCTATCACTGGTTAAATTACAAAACAATGTCCTGTGTGACAATCTGGTTACAGCTGTCTACAGCTAAACCTTTCTAAAACTGTTGCCATGTATTTCACTAAAACAAGTAGAGAATCACCTGATCCTGATATACTGGTTAATGGAGATAAAATACATAAAAAATCTTTTTTTTTTTTACAATATAATAGTGATGTTAATCTAGATCAAGTGGTTTATTGCATGAAACTTGATGGGTGGGACGTAAAATGTCTTCAATTCTGAAACGACCGATGTCTTCAACTTAAACACCACTGTTTACGTGCTTGGTATGAAAGGATGGAAGAGAAAATAACTACTCAGAGTTCTTTATGCTGATCTATGAGTCATTAAAACACATGTGTGTGTGTGTTTGAGAGAGAGTAATGGCTGACAGATGTTGGAGGAGCTTCAAGTGTTATGCTTGACTGAAAGCCAAAGCAACACACACACACACACACATTATACCAGAATTAGTTGTTGGCCTGACGTCATCACCACTAACCCGCTCAGACTGATTCTCCGGCACCTGTTTCCCTGGGCGCACGAAAAATCTGTCTACAGGCAGGTGAAGTGACGGAGTTGGAAACACTTCTGAAACTTCTTCCTGAGAAAAAAGGGACTAAAAATCCTGAAGAAATTGATAAAGGTCAAAGATGAGGAAGAAACCAAAAAGGTAAAAATCCAAAGAAGCTTAACAGAACATTCTAGTAATTGACCTCAAGACGGGAAATTTCAGAGTTTTGGAGTTTCATAGAAGATACTCCAATAAAGTAGAAGAATAAAACGAAGCCGGTGATTTTTTTTTAAATGACATTAAATTCCGAGAAAAGTTACTAAAAGTCGAGTAAAAGAACGGTAAAGAGGAAGATTGGGGTGGAGGAGGACGCAAAGATCGGTAGAAGTGCTCAGCTCCTCCTCCTCCTCCTCCTCCTCCTCCTTCTTGTTCTACTCTCCTGTTGACATTGCAGCCAGTGTCGGAACCAGACTCTGCAGCAGCAGCTGCCGATCATCCTTCTTCTCTTCCAGGTGTGGACCTAACTGACATGTTCCCTCCGGGATTATGTGTGATTCTCTTGGCCGTTTCATTCTCTCTCCACCTGGAGCCGGCCCAGTCCGCGTCCTGCGAGCCGGTCCGGATTCCCCTGTGCAGGTCAATGCCATGGAACATGACCAAGATGCCGAACCACCTCCACCACAGCACCCAAGACAACGCTGTTCTGGCCATAGAGCAGTTCGAGGGGCTGCTGGGTGAGTAACTGAAAGAAATAAGGAGGTGTAAAAAAGTGGTAGAAGTAACGAGTGAGTGGATGAAAAGAAGAGTGAGTTGTGTTCATGGGATGGGGTGATAGGGTAAGTGAGTTAGATAAGGCTGTAAAGCATAATCGATTATTCAGTTATTATGTCGTATCAAGGGGTGAGGTCCTGGATTAACACTTCACAGCTATCTCTCTAGAGGGCTCTTGTTACCTGATTCTGTAGTGGATAATGTATCTTATCCTCTGACAATCACTTGCTGGAAATGTGTTAAAAATAGACAATGGGTAAATCAATAATTTGAAGACTAGACCAAGATCCCGGACCGGATCAGATGGACTGGACTAGTATTCCTTCATGGACTGAGATCTTTCTCAGTTTCTTCTTCTCCACCTTCTGGCTTGTCCCTTTTTAAAGGGTTGCCACAGCAAGTCAACAATTTACATCTCACTCTGTCCTCTGCATCCTCAACTGTAACTTCAAATCTTATCTTTGGCCTTCCTCTTCGTCTCCTACCTGGTAGCTCCATGTCTAGCATTCTTCTACAAATATAACCACTGTCCCTGCTCTGAACATGTCCAAACCATCCTAAACTAGATTATCTAGCCTTTTCGCCATAACTTACAGACATAACTGTCTCTGTGTCAGTTTGATCTCTTTATTTAATGTTGTTTGTAAATTATTTTAAGTTCCTAACAGTATTGTTTCATAACAAAATAATGTCGTTTATTTAGCTTTTTGTTTTTTTGATGGTTTTTAGAAAATGCTGAATTAATTTAAGTAAAGAAGAATTGGCTTGTTATATTGCTTTTATCAGATCAGAGTTTGAGTTGGGTTACTAGGGTTAATATGAGTACTTGTTTAGTTCTTTATAGCTGTGTTAGCTAAGTGTTAATTATGTTCTGTAATTTGTTTACACCTCTGTGTTTGGTTGTGGTTTGAGGTAGTTTTTGAGGTAAAATGTTAGATAAATAAACATTTAATAAATGTAAGTATTAAAATATTTAATTAAATAATAATTGTTTAATTATTAGATAAATAAAATATTGGCTGTGATTTATTCAGAATGTGTTGACTTGTATTGGCTACCTACTTAGCAAGGTAGCAAGATAGCAGCTACTCAGTACCCTTATTTTCTTTAGGATATTAAACCACAATCTTTCCTAAATGGTCTGTTATGAACTAAACCTGTATTTTAACGTTTCTTGCTTTGAGTTCCATCATAAAATTGACGTACCGGAATGCATTGGTCATTCAGTGATGCCCATTTACAATAATTAATGTTCACTAGCATATAATTAACATGGACAAATTTTTATTTATTAATGTTGTGTCTGAAACTAACATTTTACATATTGACAGACTAAAATATTTACCCATATTTATTGTTGCCTATGAGATGTGACTTTCAGAGGGCCATTGGCTTGAACTGAGGGCTACACAGGATTTTTTTCAAGAACCAAATAAAATTGCTATTAATGGGTTGCCCTTATTTTAAAAGGTATGAACAAAGATAAATTAAAATGTTTGTCGTTTCATTTTTGTTCCAAGCAAAATGTCAAAAAAGATCACGGCAGCAGAACATTGTTTTGTCTCAAAATCTTAGATCTTTCCAAAAGAGAGAGTTAGTGGGAGTCACATAACCGTGAATTCTCAGTGTTTTCCTCCTTCTCATGTGTTCCAAAGACATTGTCCCTTTCCACATTTAAATATGTTGAGCTGAAAAAAAAATCGTACAAATGATACAAATCAAGTCCGTTTTGCTGATTAATCATTTATATTCCTAATAGCAATGCACCCAGAGAAAAATATGTAAATAAAACAGAAAAAATTATAAAAGTGAGAATTCTGACAATTCTACCATAACCTTAGGTACAATATCATCACATAACCTCATCATCTTTCTACACTCTATTTAAGAGACATTTCCAACAGATATGCATATGGCATATTTATATATTTTTACATGTGTTAAATATTAAGATTAATTAAGAACAATTTACCAATCAGAAATGTTACGTTCTTAAGTAATTTTTAATTAGTGATTAGCAGTACTGGGTTGTTTTAGCTATTGACTTTGCCATCTTTAAACTTGCTTTTTCAGACAAAGAAGAATTAGTATGCAAACTTTTTTGTTGTTTATAACTATTAATATTAAAGTGTTTTTGCTTCTCGTGTACCTCATACAGTATGATCTTGGATCTAGAGAATATATTGCTTTGTCCTGTCTTCATCAAATTTAAAGCTATAGGTAGGACATTGTATTTGACATGATTGACCAATTTTGACCAAAGAGTCGTAAACGTCTCCTTTTTTTCTATATTTTTACGTGAATATGGATTTAACTTGTAGTATAGTTTCGAACGTGACACCCCATCTGCTTCAAAAGTCTGAATTTTTTTTTCTCTTATGTGTCAGCTTGTTCTGAATTCCAGCAGTTTTGCATGCTGCTGATTAGTTGAGCAAACACAACATCTCTGTTACTGTGACATGCACTGACAATCTGAACGTTTATTTAATATTTGCTCTGTTGAACTTTTTACTCAACTTTTTATCCTTTGCCTTTGTGGAAAGTAAATATGACACAATCCTTTGTTTGACAGCAACTGGCCAGCTTTGTATTTGCTGCTTTTCACACGTAGGAAGACTTTCCAAGAACATCTTGTTTGTTTGCACGGCCAGTTTAATATATTAACAGCTGAGTTTATGAGACAACTGTAAAAAACTTTCAGTTTTTTGGCTGCTGCTATATGAAGATGGAGAGTCTGTGTTCGATCCGTAAGCAGATCTGAGGTCAGACCAGGGTAGAGGGAGAAAGAACAAAGAGAGTGAGGGACACATAAGCTCAGACCAGAAAATGTTCTAATGAAAGATCAACCAGCCAAAATAAACCAAGAGGCAGATCCAGGTCACAAGTTTAGAAGATTCCTCTGACTTGAGAGCAACAGAGTGAGATGTACAGCCAAACCTCAGCTGTCAGCCACAAAACTAAAATACAGAACCTTTCTTCTTCTTCCTATGAGCTCATCCGCTGTGAAATGACCACCATGACCCAGGACTTTCCTAATCGATTACCACAGAGTTCTGCAGTACAACAAAGGACTTATATTCACATCCTATCCACTAGCAAAAGTCAAGAAGTTATCATCCAGGTAGTTCTTATAGGTCTCTGACCCAAATTTAATTCACTCAATCACTCGATTGTTGGTCACTGTTTTTGTCTCCAAAAGGGCCTTTTGGGAAATGAGCTTCTCCTAAATTACTTTTGTTCACTTGTGCCCACTCTTGGTCAGTCTGAGCTAGTCATAGTCATTTACTCTTATCTCATATCACTTCTACGTCTTGTTCACCACTATTTGAAGTGTAGTGAGAGTTTGATTTTTCAAATTTATTTTGGTGAGGGCCACAAAGGAGGCATGGTCATCACTCTCTAAATTTTACAATGCTACGTCATGCTCCAGTTACTGGTGATCATGGTTGCTGACAGGGCGTCTCCGTGTTAGAGGCCAAGTCCCTAACGTTAGTGGACTGCTGTGGGTGACGCCCACCCAGATGTTCAGTTTCCACAAATATGTCCAAAAATGGAAAGACAAACATTGGCTGAAGTATGATTACAGTCCAGTTTCTTCAACCATAAATACTTCCAACTGCTCATGTTCTGGTTTTCAAATAAGGACACAAATTAACTGCTTGAATTTTGATGCAATCTAAGTTTTTATATTATAAAGTTATGTCATAAGAAAAAAAGATGTCACATGTCTAACTTGATTAACAGTCAGAGGTAAATCACTAGATTCAGCTCTTTAGTGTTGACAGTTCAACAAATAATTTATAATTTTATTATGAGTATAGATAATTAATATTGGCCTTGAAGCTGGTGTGATTCAAATGATATTACTGCACTCAACACCTATTTTTTTCCTTCTTGTCCATGTACAGGTACTGGCTGTAGTCCAGACCTGCTGTTCTTCCTCTGTGCCATGTACTCTCCCATCTGCACTATTGACTTCCAGCAAGAGCCCATCAAACCCTGCAAGGCAGTGTGTGAGCGAGCGAAGCAGGGCTGTGAGCCGGTAATGAAGAGGTACAACCATAGTTGGCCCGACAGCCTTGCCTGCGGAGAGCTGCCCTTGTACGACCGTGGGGTCTGCATCTCACCTGAGGCCATTGTCAAGGCTGAGGGACCAGGTAACAATCATCGTGCTGTCTTTTGCTCAGTTGCTAGTCTGTAAGTCACACTGAAGACCAGAAAGAAAATCAGAGAAATCAGAGGTTATTCTGTGACTTAATCTATGTACCCCATACTAATTGTTATTTAGCTTAACATCCTGGGTATTGACCTCTCTATCAGGATGTTTAAACTCAAGGCTTCAAACAAAAAATATGTATTTACAGAAACAGCCAAACATAATATTACATTTTTTTAACCGATGACCATATCTAATATTCACTAACTCTTAGTAAAATTCACAAGATGTTTTCTAATGCTTCATAATGCTGAACATTCACCCTAAAAATATGTTAAATTCTGTTTACAAACCAAGTAAAGCATGTGCTATTTTGGGGTTTTACTGTCAATAATGAACTATACTCTTGCAGTGTTAGAGAATAGTAGAGCACTTAAGCCAGACGTAGAAATAAACCATGTAAGTTTGATTTATTTAAAGTAAATTCTGTGCAAACAAACCCTAACAGCTCCCCGAAATGGACTTTAGTGCACCATCATCACCTGCTCTCACAGTACACAGCCTGTCCTTCAGTCCTGAATGAGAACATTTGAGTCAAGTCTGAAAAACGTGGGCCATCAGGAAGCACTTTCCTGCTTGGCTGGACTCTATCAGTGTTTTCTATCATCTTCCTGCTTAGCAGCTTGTTTCTGATCCCTCCCTCAGCAGATAGCCTGAGTCATTTCCCTCTCTGAATTTCTAAAAGAGCTCCTTGATAGCAGCAGTCCACTCCTTCTACAGTTCATAAACCCCTCACTGTCCAGTGTTCCAGCACTTGTTGGTCCCCGTAAAATAAAATAAAAATCATCACATTGCTGAATTACGCCCACGGCCCTGTCTATGAGCTGCCCTCGGCCCAGTGGGCCGTTGGGATTTTCCCTCAGTGTGATTTGTTGGCCTGTGGAGAATTAGGCAGGGCGGGCGGTAGAAGTTGTTCCAGCAGGACTCGAAGCTGAATGTTGCTTTTAGACGTCTGTCCTCCTGTGCAAAATAAATCTGAAGCAGCCACCTTTTGTCTCAGTCGAATTCTGTGCATTAAGTACCTATTCAGGTATGGATCTCTGATTAGTGTCAGAATTTATTTTACAGGAAAGACAATTAGATGTTGTTTATGAAAAATATTATTAAAAAGTTAGGGAAATAACTTAATATTTATGATATTAATAAAATAAAATATGACATTTAAGGGTTTGTTATAATTTAGCAAAGGCCAATTTGAGTTATTTTGTGATAATTCTTTGTTTCATTTATTCCATCAAATGTATAAAGCTCTGTTAATAATCAATTTGGTCCACTGTGGAAGACTGCTGAGAAAATTCCGCTGTAATCACTCAGCCACTGAATTAGTCTAGAATGATCACGTGTCAAACTGTGCCGCTGCGAATGAACCAAACTCTCATTTTGGCTCAGAAGAAGATAGTTCTGCTTAAAATGCCTTGCCAAGAAGAATGGACTGGATTTTTTTGCAACAAACTTTCTGTCAGAAGTCTTTTGTTACTGCTTTTTTATGTTTAATCCTTTTTTATGAACTTAAGATGCAAAGTTCAAAGACGTTGAGGCAAGATAAAACAATAATAGGGTTTACCCTACAGTCAAGTCCGCATAAACATGGCCACAGCCATCCTATGCAATACCAAACCTATGCGCTTTATTCATGTTACCAGAAAGACACTTATTTTTAGGGCCTAAACTATTTCTGTCTTAAAAAACCCTTCTATTTATTCGACATTTCTATAGATTCATACTCCCAGGATCCAGCCCGTTGTAATCCAGGTAGGAGCTTGAGCTTTAGTTGTAAATTTAACCAACCTTTGGTTCACAGTCAATAAGTTTTGTACTCTGTTTTAATTTTTTTTTTTGACAGAATCCAGTCCAGACTTTCCAATGGACTCTAGTAACCTCCACTGCAGAGGACCAAGTGGAGGTGAATGTGTCCAGCCTAATCTGTCTGTGTTCACAGCAGTCATTTGACAGTAGACCTTTTGTTTGAAAGAATACAAAATCCCTGAACTCTTTCTCTTCCAGCTGTTTGAGAGGGGATTCCAACTAGATCATAATCTTATCTTTCCATTATTTTGTATGTGCTAAGAGAGGTGTCAACCTGTTCATTTAGAACTAAGGAGCAGCCTTAGTAAAAAAATATATATATTTTTTTTTTAATTACAATTTCTGGATTTAGAGATACTTGCTGGATACAGCTGGTACTACTTGTAGTACTAGCTGACAATAATATCAAAAGCGTCTTTTCTACTTCATCTTGTCATTCTGTCTTTGCCGTGTTGCGTCCCCAATTTACTGCATGATGCACAAAGCTAAGTTGGGCAGTTTGGCTGAGGTATCAGATGAGATACAACCACACATTACATTTTGACCAATATTAAATCAAGGAAACTGACCTTGAGTATTAGGTCATGCCTACTTTTAAACTTTGGTCTATACATTGTCATTTTTGATCATTTACATCACGGGGTCCCTGAATGCAGCACTATCTCTGTTTGTGTTTAGATCGCTGTCAGTGTAAAACAGTCAGGATGGTTATGAAAACTTACCTGAAGAACAACTACAACTATGGTGAGTCACATCAGGAAAAAAATCACATATTTAGAGTTGATTTTGCACTTATTTATTAACTGTAGTAAATATGTCAAATTGACCCTAAAATCTTTATATACTAATGGAGCCCACACGCCCACCAGTCACTTTATTTTCCTAGCAAGAGCAGTGATTACCAACTGTTTTTTGGCCACGGCACATACTGTATTTTTACATCAAGCGGACCACCAAGCAAAATTGCAACAACAAACAAAAAATACCTGTATTTCAATGAATCTTTACTTTATCCCTGGCAAATTTAGTTGACAAGAATATTGTACTAGCTGGAATTAAAGAGTGATGCACTTAATGTAGTCTATAAAGTTTATCCTCAACCTGCTTGGTTGATCTCTTCCTTTATTACAACCATTTGCTGCCACAAGTGATGTGTTTTGTTACATCTGTCATTAACACACACACAAAAAAATGTTTTTAGACCAAATTAAAATCGAATTAGTAATCTGCGGCTGTGCCGATTCTAATCCACCATCTGTCAGGGTTTCACTGAGGTGCTCTGATCATTGCAATGTCCAAACCCACATAACTTTGACATGGCTCTCCACCTACAGCAACAAACCTCAAGAAAAGAGGAATTAATTAATATTTCTTATGAGTCTGAAAGAGCAACACAATACTATATGTTGCTAAAGGAGTGAATTTTTTTTGTAGGTGTTGTAGTGACTAACAGTTTCCTTGTCGTTTAGTGATCAGGGCCAGAGTTCGGGAAGTGAGGCACCGTGGTTTGGAGGCCACAGCAGTGGTGGACGTGAGGGAGGTACTGAAGTCTTCTCTGGTCAACATTCCCAAAGAGACACAGACTCTCTACTACTCCTCCTCCTGTCTTTGCCCCCCTCTGTCTCCTGGTGAGGAGTATCTGATCATGGGCTACGAGAATGAGGAGTCGTCCAGGTACAGAAAAATAATTCATGCTAAAAAGATGGGGAGCTTAAAGGATGTTAACCATTTTTGCTTTGGTTATGTTGAATTTTCTCGCTTCTTTATTTATACTTGTTTTCTTCAGGCTACTTCTTATTGACACCTCAATTGCACAAAAGTGGAAAGACAAAATGGGTAAAAAGGTCAAGGTAGGATTTTGCATTCACCTCTTAAGACTTCATAAATTGTCTCATAGATCACTTTAATTCATCTCCCATTAATTAAGGGAATCTTGTTCAGTCATCATTCTGACATTACAGTATCAAAAAAAGAAGACTGATACTTTGTCAAAGAACGCTGTACAAGAGACAACTTTGTATACATTAGATGTTTGTACACCATAGATTAGATTATGTTGTGTTTGCTTTCTTTAGATTGTGTTGTTTTTTTTGCCCTTCTTTGTTGTTTCTGAGTATATGTCAAACCCTTCTGATGTTTACATGTGCTAGATTATGGTGTTACACCTTTGTTAGCTAAGCCAACAAGTTTAACAACAATAGGCATAGATATGTATGTATGAAATTGTTTTTGCAGAAGGTACATTTGTAGATACTTTAGTTAGATATCACATCATCTCTCAAAGGTTTTTCTAGCTAAACAAAAGAAGCAGCAAATATATACAATTTGTTTGTTTGCACCAAAGAAATACTGTAATGTAACCAGACAAGCTGTGGATAATGCATTGCTACCCATTTACAACTCAGTGGTCACTTGCCCATCATTAACTCAACTCAGCTTTTATTCGTAAAAACCATTATCCCAAGGTACTTCACAAACTTAACTTAAAGCTTCTTGAAAACAATCATACATAAAAACAAGATGCAACAGGAACAGGAAAAAACAAGAAATACCTCCCAATAAACCCAGACAGGGCAAATAAGGAAGAATTGAAAAAAAGGAAGAATGATTAAGGCTACACAGGGTTTTAAGAAAGAACGTATAAAATAAACGTAATATACGAACAAAATAAAACAGGTTTTGAACGGTTACCATTATCATGTCACATTATCATTGTGGTCATTTCCTGCTGTTGATGTATAGTTTCACTTTCTGTCTTTTGTGCAGAGATGGGATCAAATTCAGCAGGCTGGAGGACGAGGAGGTCCACGCGGGAGTCGCCACTGAGATCTTACTGTGTGTGCGCGTGTGTGTTTGTGTGTGAGTAAGTCTGTGTGTACACTTGTGTGTAGACATATTGCACTATCACTGGCTGTTGTAGCTGAATGTAGTTCATCTCCTCTTGTTTTTGTGTCTTGTTTTCTTCACACAACCAGTCCCTAGTGTGCATTTGTCAGTTTGTACGTGTGTTTCAGTGTGTCACCAAATTTGTGTCTACACCTAAAGGCAAATTGGGAGAAGCTTTTCAAAGAGATTTGGCCATTTGATGGCAACGGAATTAAGAGTTTGATGATAGATCCCTGGTGGTCTAGTGGTTAGGACTCGGCACTCACCGCCGTGGCGAGAAGTGAGAAGTGGGGGAGTGAGAGCGATTCCAATTATTTGTTTTTCTTTCTTCAGTCTCACATCTTTTTGCTGGGCTACTTTTTTCTTCAAAGATAGATGAGAGAAAGATAGATGTTTTCTTCTTCTACTCGTTGCTGTCAACGATCCTCTTCTTCTTTTCCGTCTTCTTCTGTGGGGTGAGCAGGGTCCTGAGTCCGGGCTTGAGTTCGGGGAAGGGGTGAGGCACAAACTAAACTGCCCTGTCCTCATCCAGACCTCCCCTCTCCTATAGGCCTCAGCATTTACAATAACTTAACTTTTAACAGATACATTTTTCTGTTGCAATCATTTCACTTTAGACAGATACATTCTTCTGTTATAATGATAAACAACATTTCAGCCATCAGCATCATAAAACAACAATAAACATTTGATCATTTCAGAAAGGACCAACTTGACAGTATATCACATCTGCACACTTCTAGATCTCTGCCTCACCACTACATATTTCCAGTTTAATGATTCTTTTTACAGACAGAAACATGGTTGTGTTATGGGCTCCCTGGTGTCTCCAATAGTATCAAACCTCTACATGGAGAAGGTGGAAACACAGGCTCTGCTCCCATACATGGGAACAGCTCCAAGTCATTTGTTTCACTATGTAGATGACACCTGGGTCAAAATCAAAGTCCTGGAGATTGACAGATTCACTGACCACATCAACTCAGTGGACAAAAACATCAAGTTCACCAGAGAAGATGTTAAGGACATCAGCCTTGCCTTTTTGGACTGTGGAGTTCACATCATGTAAGATAAACTAG
Organism: Paraplagusia blochii; assembly: GCA_016785265.1. Taxonomy (NCBI): domain Eukaryota; kingdom Metazoa; phylum Chordata; class Actinopteri; order Pleuronectiformes; family Cynoglossidae; genus Paraplagusia; species Paraplagusia blochii. Next base: position 117,889 of record JAFBJS010000077.1, read on the forward strand.
TGCCTCCGTTTTGACTCTCACCACCCACTTGAACACAAACTGGGTGTCATCAGTACGCTCCAGTCATGGGCAGACACCATCCCCACCACAAAGAGAGGTAAGATGAGGAAACAGGCACATGTCAAGACAACCCTTAAGAACTGTGGTTATCCCAAATGGGCCTTTCTACAAACCAGTAGGAAAGGCCTACAGAGAGGGAAGACAACAGGAAGGGTAATGTTGTCATTCCTTACTCTGAAGGGGTCTCTGAGAAACTCAGGAGAATTTTTGGTTCACCCCGAAGACAAGATCCCAAGACACAAGCTGAACAACGTGATTTATGCCATTCAGTGCAGTGAGGAGTGTGCTGACCTCTACATTGGGGAGACCAAGCACCCGCTACAAAAGGTCTGTGGCCCAACATAGAGGGGCTAACTCCTCAGGTCAGGATTCAGCCGTCCACCTATACTTGAAGGCTACCATCCACTCTTTTAAGGACCAAGAAGTTCAAATCTTGGCCAGGGAAGACAGATGGTTTGAGAGAGGTGAAGAAGCCATTTTTGTCAACCTGGAAAAAATATCTTTCAACAGAGGTGGTGGTTTGAGATACAACCTTTTATCCACCTACAAAGCCCTTTTGGGAATAATACCCAAAAAATTCTACTCTCTATAACCAGTTTCACACATCAACGAGCAGTGTGACCAAAACCACTCTGATAATGATGGTAACGAACCATCAATACCCACCCAACGACTGGTATAACACTTCACAGGTAACCCCAGGTCCACCCAACAGGAAGGACTTGAAACACCCCTTTCTCATCACTCACAGTATAAAACCTCCGTTACTCCCCACTAACAGTTAGAACTGAAGAAGAACGTTTTCCAGAAAAATAGATGTCCAGTTGCCTAACTTAACCATCCTTGACCATGACCTGGATGACTGAAAACATCATTTAACTTCATTTCATGAATCACAATGTTAATCATAACATTCTTTTTCTTCTTTTTTTGATTTGGTTGTAAGCCCTATGCCTGGCCTCTAACTTGACTGCACTTCTTTCACACAGTCTTCTCTTCAGGTCAGGGGTTCATTCTCTTAGTCTGCTCAGACACTTTCTTTATGTGTTACCAGCAAACATATATATGTCAATACATTTCATCATCAAAAAAAAAAATCACATCTTAATATATTTAATTCTTTAGATTAAACTCATAATAATCATATTACTCAATCACTCGTTGATTTCATGTATTCTAGGCTTTTGCAGTTATGCATTACTACACCACAGCTTTTCATCAGGTTCTTCTCCCCAGCAGGAAGGACATGTCTCAATATGTTGTAATAACATATCTCGTTACATGTCTCTTCTATTTTAAGCTTAAAATTGAATTTTTTTTCACATATATAACTTTATTATATCTTCTGCTATGATCCCTCAGTTATGACTTTTGGTTACTGAACTCAACCATTTTCTGACAGTCTGTTATTATGATCTGAATAGTAAATTGTATTTTAAATAAATGGTGCAAGATAAATGGTACGAATTAGGGGTGTGAAGATTCACTCACATAACAATCCGATTCATATCTTTATTCAAAGGCTACGATTACAATCAGTAAATTCATAAAAAACATTAAACAATCGATCCAGTTCGATCCGATTCGGTTAAGTTCGATTAGTTTTTTGAATCTTGAAAAAAAAATTTGCAACTCTTTCAACAACACTATATAGCTGCCAGTTTTTTTAGTTTTAGTTTAGTTTATTGTAAAGGAAAAATTGAATTTCGTAAACACATGGACAATTAAGAAAATAATCACCATAGGGTAGTTTTCATCTGCATTCCCCTGGCTATGATGTAAAAAGGCAAGAGGCACACAATAATATACAATAGAAAACACATATGCAAACACTTTTTTACAATTAAGAATTTTTTTCAGCTTCATATGGCATCTCTTTTCGAATTGCATGAACATTTACAAGATTTAACTTGATTTGTTTTACACAATTTGTCAATATGGCCTTTACAGCAGAGCTGTACATAGACCAACATCATAATGAACAATTTGTATTTTTGATCTCCATTAACCAGTATATCAGGATCAGGTGACTCTACTTGTTTTAGTGAAATCATGCCTTCAGTTTTAGAAAGGTTTAGCTGTAGACAGCACTTCTGTAACCACATTGTCACACAGACCATTGTTTTGTTATATAACGAGCGATAAATTCCGTTATTGTCTTTGACTTTGATGAGTTATTGCCGAACTGCGGTTGGAGAAACTTTTGTATTTTATTCTTTCCGCTCCTCTGACTACTGGTCGTTCCTGCCGGGCCAGTGTCATCTTCACCCAGTCATCAGTCCCACTCTGCTGTCTCTCCGAGTGACTGCTAAGGTTTGTTGGACCTCCAGTGTATTTGATTGTCGCTCTATAGAGTCGGTAAATCGCGTTGCTTTTATCCATCTTTCCACCCTTCTTGGAAAAAAAAAAAAAAGATGTCCAAAACTTCCATTTTAAATAAGAAATGCTATCATTCGTCTGTGTTTTCTGCCATGTTGCTCAGAGCAGAGTAAAACCCTCAACCTGAACTCAAATCAACAGACGTCACAGTTCACACACCCCAAGAAACACAACTTCCAATCAGACATGTGTGAATAGATGTACAGTCATGGAAAAAATTATTAGACCACTCTTTCTTTAATTTCTTGTCCATTTAAAAGTCTGCTTCCACTTAATCTACATTAATCTGAACAAATATAATAACAACAAAAAAGGCTCATAATAACAACAAAAAGGCTCATAATTAAGTTTGATTTCAGAGCTGATTTCTGGCCATTTTGCATGGTTTTATTGACAGTGACAAAAATCACTTCCTACACCACTGGCAATAACATTGTACTGACAAATACAGTGCTTTTAGTCATTGCATGATTTTGTGTTCATTGTTTCCCCCAGGTGATAAACCTTTAGTGGAACAAGGCATTAAGATGAAATTGAAGAAAACAGCACAGTGGTCAAATTTTTTCCATGACTGTATATATGTGTCTATTGGCTCACCGCTCTAGTGGGCGGAAGCGGCCAATGTCACGGTTATGTCTTACGTCAATTTGTTCCGGTGCACTCGGATTGTGTAGGTCACAGACGAATAACTGATCCAAAACGAATAGTTTGCAGACCCCACTACGAACCAGGGCATAAAGGCATTCAACATGAAACCAAAGCAACCAGAAAAAATACATATGTTTTGATACTGATGCAACCATATAATTTTGTTTTGCTTTAAAGTGACACTACTGGTATGCAAGGTTCTGATTTCATAGACTCTGTGATTTCATAGATTTCATCGATAAGGACGTTACAATTACTCTGGATGAACTTATTAACCCTTTGCTGCAGTGCTGGTATCGATGAGCTGTAACTAACACCCTGATGTTGTAACTCTGGGTTTTACTTTCAAATATTAAACATTAAAAAAATTAAAATACTTTTACATTGCTCTTCTATGTGTTTTTTCGGTCTTGTGTTTCCAGTAGAGCCAACAAAAGGGCGTTTTCTGTTTTCGGCTAAAAACTCTTGTCATTGAAACAACATGGCGGAAAGCAGGCTTTTATGAAAAAGACTTCTATTTTATCCTTTTTTTCTTTACCACCAAAGCTTTCTTTTAAGTGAATAGTTTGAAAGTAAAGAGTTGTAAAGTTCTTTACTCAGAATCGGGAATAAATGAGCACACATGAGAGATGTCCACTGCATATTATCATTAAATGTACTCATAATTGAGGTCAGATTATCATTTTATTTTATACTGTGTATTGTTGAAAGGTTCTAAAAACAAATCTTATGTAATCTTATGTAATTTTTTTGTCTTGTTCAATGTTCAATTTTTCTCAAATTTTGTTTAGGTTTAGCTCACAGTCATAGCCATAAATGCAAGTGTACTAATAACTGCCCTACTTTCTGTGGATTTTGGATTTTTGCTTTCTAGATTTGGGTTCTTTATTTGAACAAAATTAAAAAATTTTGGTGCAGCCCTAGTTTAAAGTTGTACAATTTTTGCTACTTGGTTCTCCACACTTTTCTGGATAGTGGCAGCCTTTATGTATTAAAGTAATAATTGTCTCCATATTCATTCAAAATTTACAGTGTTTTAGTATTTGACACAGCCACAGAGGGCTCTATTAAGAATGTTTACTTATGTATGGATTAATGTATGGTTAAACAAATTTATTTAATGAATCATAAAGTAGTCTTTCTTTGGTTAGTATTGCTCTTACAAATGGAGTAAAAGAGCATAGAACCCAACTTTGTGCAGTATACAGATGTTAGGATAATTACATAAATATTGTCAAACGAACATCGAAGGTATGTTGAATTTAAAAAAAAATAAATTTGCTGAAACAATTATTTTTATTAGAAGAATACATCTATTAAATGATTTAAGTACAACAAAAAATAAACAGCAAAATGAAAAAATCTATGAAGGATATGTTAAAAATATGTTAGGTTAAAACATTGGAATATTTGTGAGATGTTAGCTCTATTGGCTGTCTGTCACAAACACACATACACACACACACACACACACACACACATGCGTCTCAGGTTCTGCAGGTGAGTATCACCTTTTGTAGAATTCATCTTGTTTAAACACAGTACACAGAACCAGCTCAGAGACCGGATGAACTCTGGATGGGAGTAATATTAGCTTGTTCCTTACCTGGACTAAACTGGACTACATTAGACTTATGTAGAAAATGACAAAGACAGGAGTGGATTTTTTCACTGCTTTTGGAGGTTTTTACACTTTCCTGCCAGATCACACCAACCTTGGACTTGACTGGACTTGAATATAGGCAGGTTTTGACTATTAAATTTCATTTTAACAAATATTTCTATTGAGAAAACTGCTGTTGGAGTTGGAGTGTTCATTTAGACTGCATAGATTAATTTAGGCTATTTAGTGGCTGAAAAGTAGTACACCAACCTAAAGCCCTAAATGATTCATAGTGTTCCAGTCATATAGTTAAATTGAAATAAATGTTTTGCCTTGTTTCAAACATTCTGTGAACAATATTGACAGAAACATGTCTTTGGGAAATTTCTAACCTATTGTTACATTGAAGCACTGGTGTGTGGTTTTAATGAACTTTTGCTTGGCTCCAGCAGGTCAGCTTCCATCATGCAGTCCCTAACAGAGGAGATTCAGAGTTTTCCTCGGAAGCAGCTGAGGAAGCAATGCACCAGAGTGACGTCGCTGAGTGGTCGCCGCATTATTGAGTCTTGGAAAGGTTCCACCATCACTGTGGTTGAAGACCCTTCCCCACCTGAGAACACAATGGGATACGTGCCTGATACTACCTGGGATCTGCAGGTTGGGGTAGTTACACCTTATCTGCTGCTGGGTGAGCTGATAACATAGACCAACATCAAATCTATTCAATCAATATGCTTTTAACCAACAAATAATAAAACATTGAATCATCAGACCGAAAGCCAATAAAATACATCAGTAAATGTTTATAGGTAAAATAGAAATTAAAGACAAAGAGATGTTAAATAAATGCATCCAATGTCAAATGATTAATAAATAATGGGATATTGTAAATAAATGTTACCAAATGGCTACTAAACCTACTATTATAATACAATCCAGCTTGGATCAATTAATCCAAGCTGTGACAGTAATGAGAGAACTATCAGGCAATCACCGTACTGGATGTCACCCTTAGTCTCACACAGGTTAAGGGTCACACTAACATTAATGATGAATGAGCAGACTGATGAAAGGGTAGAACATGAGGCACAACATAAGACACGTGGCCCTCTCATGACCTGTATGTTCTTCACTTGACAAAAGATGAAGACTGACACAGTATGTCTTTGTTGGGGGTGGGGTTTAAGGTTCCCAGGATGCTGCACATGACTTTGGAACTTTGAGAAAACACAAGGTAAGAGTTCATTTAGGATGCTTTCAAAGTTTGGAGAACACAAAGTAACTATTGTACTATTGAACCAGAAGGTAGTGGTCCCATCACTACAAATGCAGCATGTTTGTTGGTAACAGTTTGTGACAGCTTTAGTCCTTGTTTGGAATATATACATCTTGTGATACTAACTAACCACTGGAGGCAGCACTGAGCAGCTTGTGTCCTTGTCATCTTAAATCAAATAGATAGATGAATAGACAGACGAATTAATAAATCAGTTACTTAAAAAAGAATATAAATAAAAAATAATTGTGATTTAAAATACCTCATACTTCAATTGTCCATTTTTATTTAGGCATTTTCGATAATCCACTTTTTAATCTAAGTGCAGTACGCAAATTGCAATCTGCCCCCCAAACTGCCCCCCAAATTTGAATACCATTAAGAGCCCTATACCTAATACTTTTTCCATTTATTTGTATAAATCACTGGCATTCTTAATACAATCCCCTGATTATTGAAAAAGATCAATAAAATGGGCTGCAATGCTACCATCTAGTGGCTGGAGGCTTGCTTGTTGCTCATGCATTTGCAGCCAAAAAACCTAAGCTTGTTTTTTTAGGGAGTGTTGGGCACTGACAGCTTTCCCTAGCGGTCAGTCTCTTCTTAACAACCACAGTGTTACATTCCAGGAGTATGTTCCCATGTTGAATTGCGAATTAATTAATATTTTGTTGTCTTCTTCCTCTTTCACCTGCATCACAGATTACTCACATCCTAAACGTGGCCTTCAGGGTGGAAAATGTGTTTCCAGATCTTTTCATTTATAAAACTGTCAGTATTCTGGACCAACCGGATGTTGATCTGCCTTCTCACTTGCAAGACTGCTGTGACTTTATCCAGAAGGCTCACACTGAGGTAACTGGGATACAAAAAATCCTTGCTCCTTCACTGTTTACTTTCACTCTCAGTACATCGCAGATTTTTTGGATTCCATCTCTCGAGGGCTATATCACCGCTAAATAAAAAAAAAAAAACTTCACTTATTTTGTGATTCAAAAATTAATTCCTTTTTTGTATACTAGTTGTATTCATTTTCTCATTGTTCCTACTCATTATTTGTATTATTTCTCATCCTTTTTCTTTAACTCCCCTTTTCTTGTATACTTTTTCTCTTGACTAACAATCCCAGCATCCTCCATTAGCCTTGCTCTCATTTATTTCTCACCTCATCTCTCATACCTGTAATCCATTTTCTCCACTCCTCCTGTTTGTTTTTCATTTGCACTACTAATCTAAACTCTTTCCTTACTAATTATGTCCTCTTCTCAATTTATCTCCCATCCTTAAACGTCTTCCATTTTGTCTTCTCTACCAGCCTCTGCTCGTCTACGTTCTCCCTTCTCTCCCATCTCCTGTCCTGTCCTCCCTACGTCTGTACTCTTCTCTCCTCTCCCTGCAGGTCCTCTACTCTTTTGTCCTCTTTGCTCTCCTCCCTCATTCTCTGATGTGTTGTAAATGATTCATGTGTAGTTTTGTTCATGATTTATTAAACCGCGCTCAGATCAGATCTCAGTGTCATACAAGCTTTTACTAGCCACAGCAGCAGAGCCTGCTCACCTCAACATGACACCGACACACCAACACAAACACACTCACACACACACACACACACACACACACACACACATCATTATACAGTTATAGGAATGTTTGGCTTTAATCACGTATGCAATTTAATTGAAGTACTAATAACTGATAACTGAAATGTTTATTTATTTAAAAAGAGACTTACCTGTAAATTACATTTACACTTCATGATATAACTGATGTGATGGTAGACCTCAGGGATAAGGTAGGGCCACAATATGTACTGGGAGCCTTTCTTTAGATGTAGCAAGTTAACTGAAAAAAAGAATAAAAATAATAATAACTCACTTCGTCACAGGTACAGGGACAGTGCTGGAATACTGCATAAAATATTAAGACATATTCAAATAGATTGATGTGCAATGCTGCCATCTAGTGATTGGAGGCTTGTTTATTGTCCATAAATTAAAGTTAGAGATAAGACTCGTTCTTCGTCTTATCTGTTTGGGAAATGAGGACTCTGATAGCAGTGGTTGGATTTTATCTATTGTAATTGTGCATTGTTATTATACGATTGTTATACATACTGTGACAGTATACCTCATTATCGATAGAGTGCTATAAATAAATAAATATTTAAGGGCTTGTCCCTTTCTCAGGGGTAGCCACAGTGAGTCAACATCACAAAGTCTGAATTTACATACAAATATTCTGAATTTCGATCTATTGGTCCTGCCCTTTGGGAGAAGGAGGAGCAGACTCCTCTGGTTGCTGATGATGAGTGGCATTGTCCAAGATGGAGAGCATTTGGCAGAGCAGTGTACTCCTCCTGCCACTGTCACCACAGAGCCTACTTTAGTTTTTGACCACAGGGTCAGACTTCCTGAACTGCTTGCTGCTGCAAGTCGTTCTTTGATGTGCATACAAAAGGTTGCAGGCAACCACAGACTGGTATAACCTTCATCAGGAGCTTCCTGCTGGATCTGAAATTCATCAGGAAGTAAAGACAGCAGCAGTGAACTCAGTGAAAATGAAAACTGGGTCGCAGGTGGTGGTGTTAACCTTCCAACTGCAAGCAAACACAAGCTGACATGAGACTTTAATGAGGACCTGCCAACATGAATGACAAGTCACTTAGTTTATTGCCACATCAAATGACATGGGTCTGTGTTTTAAAACCTTCTATAATTAATTAGATCCTCTAAGCCCTGTATATACCAGTAGATGTGAGTACTGTACAATGTTGGTCTTCATCTGCTATCTGTTTAAATAATCATTGCAACAACAAAAAGATAATAATAATAATAATAATAATAATAATAATAATAATAATAACAATAATAACCATGTAAATGTATATACATAGGCATAAGTCACTTCCATACTCACTCTATACATCTATACTATCTAATATTACGTTTAATACATATTTCATCATCTATTATTTTGATTTTGATAAGATCTATCTACAGTATAGATCTATCTTACAAAATTAATAGAGTTATTGTGACTGACAGTCAAAACATTATGCTGTTGTTTTCTTCTTCAGAACGGTGTAGTTTTGGTCCACTGTAACACCGGCGTGTCCAGAGCGCCCTCTGTGGTAATCGGATACCTAATATCGTGTTACCGACAGTCCTTCGAGGAAGCCCTTTCCCTGGTGAAGTCAGTTCGACCTGCTGCAGCTCCGAACCCTGGTTTTCTGGATCAGTTGAAAAACTACAAAATTAATGGGCCAAAGCCTTGAGAATAATAATAATAAAAAAAGTATAAGTATACAGTAGATATGTTGTAGGTAATATTTTAGAAGACTAATCCATTACTATAACATTTGATCAGAAAGAACGTTTCTATACCCAGGTAAACATACTTGGCGTTGCCAAGGTCCTGTCTATTGCATTACAGTTGTTGTTGTAACAGAATTTCCTCAGTGTGGGATTAATAAAGTTAAAAAATTCAAATACTTCTGTCGGTAAATTGACTTCCACAATATGTCTGCTCATTTAGAACCTTTGCAAGTTGGTATAAGATTCCTTTTTTAATTTTTTTTTATTGTTGTTTCACTTTAGCGTTTATAATTTGCTTCGTTCAGTACGCTCTGCTTTTAGATTCGTCATACATATACACAGCTATGTACAGTAGACATTTAAAAAACAGCAGTGGAAACAACATTTTTTACTTCATTCTTACAACAACATATTGTGCTTTAACAATAAACATCAACATGTATTGGCTGCAATTTGATATTTTTAATACTAATTACTAAGGTCTAAAACTTTAGAAAATTGAGAATAAAAAATATGCCATATAGATACTCTTGTAGAGAAAGAACACCCCGCTTCCGAGGCAGGCGAGCTAACAGCTAACGTATGGAATTTGGTGTCAGAAAGATAGCAGTAGTTTTACAGGTGAAAAAAGGCGAATTTATTTAAATGTTAAAATTAAGTTCTTAATTGTTGTAACACAAATTTTGACCACAAGGTGTCTCCCGTTTACACACACACACACACACTTAGAGGGAGGCGACCAACCCTTCATGAGTAGCAGGAAGAAAATGTTTGTCTAACAGTTCATAGAAAATAAGCTTCAGAGTTCGACGCCTCCTTCGAGCTCCTGCCCCAGCTCCTCCTTCTCCACCTCGGACTATGGGCTCCTTCTGCTCCACTATGGACCGGAAGACGACGGTGGTGACTCTGACTCCACAGGAAGAGCCTGCGCTCAAGACTGTGAAAGGTTAGACAGAACATTTGGTCCGTAGTATTCTTCCCTTAGTTTCAGACTTGTGTTTTCTGTAATTATTTCATGGTCTTGGTTTTTCTTCCGGTTTAACTTTTAAATATGTTAAATTATTGTCACTATCTAGTTGTTTTAGGTTCTTTAAGTTTCTATTAACGCTTAAATAAGCTCTACATCATTTCCGGTGTAGGGTCCTTTGGTCTAAGACGAGGTCGCCAATATTATATTAAAGATACCTTTTACCGATTTTTTTTTGTTTGTTTGTTTCTTGTTTTTTAGTTTGGTTAGATAACTAACATTAACTCTTATTAGGTTACTCTAACTATTTGGTAAAACATTTGTGTGAATATAGTCATTAAACGTAAAACTCATTTTGTTAGTACAGTATTGTTTTCTATATATTATTAATATCGTTTTTACATTTTCAATTAATAAAAATTTACATTTTTAATTATAAAATGACAAACTTGTGTTAATGAGACTAAATTGTGACCTAGTTCATCACAACCGAATGAGACTCTCAGCTCTACCTCGTTCATCCTCATGTTTTCTGAAAAGCTGTAGGAAAACAAAGAGCTGAATTCATTACTGACGTTGTACACATACACACTCTCTACCAGTGGCGTCCAGGTGGTCGACTTTAATTGTTGCATAAGTGTTTGTACTGATTATGAAGAAGCTATTAACTGTTAATCAGCCAGCTGACCAATCACATTGTTTCTGTGGCCACAAGAGCTTGGTTTTAAACCACAAGTGCTCCTGGTAGGTTTTACCCTCCTCCCTGCTGTCTGGACTCTGCTGAGTTTCTTTTGAACTTTGTAGGTCACATTTAGGCTTTTTATATCTAAACCTTTGATAAAAGTATTTCAAGTCTAAAGCCACCCAGCAAAGACATTGAGCAAGGTCAAACATTCTAAATCAGGGGTAACAAACTCATGTTGGTTCAGAGGCAACCTAATTAGATGTTAAGTGGGCCGGAACGATGTAGTCCACATCACTTTATGATTGGGATCAAAATAATTAATTATAAATATCAATAACAATGTTTCCCCCCTCGTATTTATATACATATCAGATAAATCTTCATATTTCTTAAAAAATATATATACTGGTACATATACTGTGGGTTTTCATATTTCTGCACCCCTGCTTTTAACAGAAGTTAAAAAAAATAAAACAGTGTTGTCCTGTCCTATCTGACCAACAATTGAGCGTCATTGTGTGACTTTTAGTACAAATAAATCATCAATATTAGCAGTATTAGCAGTCAGTGGTTCTAAAATAATTTTCAATTTGGAGACAAAACATCCATAGTCTCAGTGAATGGCACTGCCCCCCTGTAAAAATAGAAGAAAAGCTAGATTAAAATATAATTTAACTAAATAAAATATTTAAATGACACAGAAATGTGTTTTTAGCATGTTAACATAGCGCACCATCACAGCAAACAGCCAAAGCATGTCCACTGTCTGAATGAATGAGTGCCTTTAGAGGAGGGGACTTGCAGTGGTGGGTCATCAGGGCAGGCAAGGCCTTCTCTGCTGGCCTAAACATACTCAGAAATTTATTCATAATTATTTTTTTTTTAGAAAATGTTATTATTCATTATTATTAAGAGAAAAGAGTTTCTACATTTTAAAAGTTGGCTAAAACATTTTTTCCAATCATATTTTCTTCAGAATCAAAAGTCAAGGTCGTGCCTGCTGTGAGTGAATGGGCACAGCCAGTTCAGTTCACAGCGCTCAGTGCCATTTAACACGATAGATTGGGACCTGGGACCTTCCTTCATACCTACCTTAAAGGCAACACATATCTATCCTGTGATTGGATAAGCTCTCCCAGGAGTCTGACAACGGCATCTTGGGACATATTGCATCTGAACTAGGAGATTTACTAGCTACAGACAGGTTGTGGATTGTGTCATATTTTTGGGTAAACAAGAACTTTCATTTATGAAAGCTCACAGTCCTTAAATAGTACGTGGAACTTCTTTCTTTCCTTACTGAATTCGACCCAGACTTGCAGTACCCCCTCAACTTTGTGGATGTAACCAGTGGCAGACGAGCTGATGACCTTGCCATTCTTATTTTTAATTTTCTTAAGGGGTATGAAAGTTCTCTGGACAACGTTGTGGCGCAGTGTGAAGATGGCGCAGCGGCATCTGGACTAAATGTAGTGCAAAGTAAAGTGAAGGAGAAGGCACACATGGTCCTATTTATTCACTGTTATGCACATTGCCTAAAAACTTACTTACTAAAAACTTACTAAAAACTTAAAGGGTGCAATGTCTTTTTTCCAATCTAAATGGGCTTGCTCCGTTCTTCTCTAGATCTCAGAAGCACACGGAGCTCTTGAATGAAATCTGCAAGCGACATCTCATTCACGCAGTGCCAACACGATGGCAATATGCGTCTCAACTGGTGAATGCAGTCTCGCAAAGGACGCGCTGCAACGCCAGAAGTCCTGCGCACACACTACCAAAAACTCCACCACAGTATTCTGGACAATATTATGTCTCAGATAAGGAATCGATTTCAGGACCACAACATGTTGATGTTTTCTTCCTCCCAGACACTTTCCCAGGACTTTCACAAATGTAGGGAACATTTTCCGTAAGCAGCCTACTCCAGCTTAAAGCAGAGACATTGTTTGATTTCCCCGACTTAAAATCGAACTTGGCTGATTTTGATTTTGAAGGTTTTTTTTTTTAAATGTCTGGCATGTAGTGGAGATGAACAAATCAACTACTTGGTCACCTGCACAGTTAAATACTAAGAATAAATTATTTTAAATATTCTGGAAATTAAGTGTTGCTTGATGAGCTTATATAAGGCTGATATAATGTACATATGTGAATTCTCACGTCCTGGTGTCATAATGATGTTATTATGAGGCGTATTAATTTGACGTCACACAACTATGACATCATTGAAGGCCTATGGTTGAAATGCACGGTCTGTCACTCGGACTTAGACATCGCCTTCTCTGGAACTGCTCCATTCAATTCACCAGGTTTACAAAAAACTTTTCACAAAGTAGGCGAAGAGAACCAAGCACAGTGTGACCGAAAACTAATTCAGCAGGACTAAATCCCAAAGACTCTTGTACAGTTTATCTGATAGCAAACAGAAAGAGAGGCAAACCATCATCCCATTCATGTTTTGACTGACTTTCTGGATGATATGCGCTAACCTTAATATCGAGCTCAGACATGACCTGGGCAAAAATCTTTGAAGTAAAATTTGAACCCTGGTCACTCTGGATACATTTTGGAAGACCAAATGTAGGTAAGAATCTCACCAAGGCTTTGATGATGGCACGTGACTTCAGGCTGCACAGAAGGACTGCATGTGGATGATGTGTAGTGGCGCACATCATTGTTAGGATATTTTAGTGACCGGACTTGGTTTTTGACAACGGCACAACACAGTCCACAATGTCGTGCTCAAATAGTTCACCCATGACAGGAATGGGTTTTAATGGAGCAGCCGGAATCACTTGGTTTGGTAATTATATGGCAGCTATGACATGATCAACAAAATGCCACTACATCGGACTTGAGTTCGGGCCAGAAAAAATAACGAAGGACACGGTAATAGGTTTTATTAACACCTAGGTGTCCAGACAACATATGATTATGATCCAAATGTAATATTTGCTTATGGAAAAGCATGGGTACCACAATTTGTCATACTGCTTTGTGCATTAAACGTGAAGTCCAGTGTCGCATCAGCATGCCTTCATACAGAAGGTAAGAGACGGCTCCGTCAGAGTTTTGCTGGTTTACGAGTGAAAACAAAGATGACAATGTGGAGTCATTTCTCTGAGCTTGTATTAAATGTTTCTTGTCAAAGAAACTGCTAAACTTTCTATTTCATGATGCACACAAGGCTGTAATAGATTGGTAATCTCGTCAGCATCTTCTTGACTCTTAGCACTAAAGTTAATCAAGTTTTCTTCACCTAAGAAAGAATCACTTAACACTCTGAATTTTTTTTGCCTTAGCATGTGTTACAGCGCACACAGAATATACAGAATCCACCGCAGCTGGCACAGAAGATCCAGTGAGAATCGAATGTTCAACCACTCCCACCAAATCATTTCCCAAAATTAGATCTGTGCAATTTCCTGGCAACTGAGATCTAACAGCAACTTGAACTTTTCCAGTCACAAAGTTTGAATATAAATTTATGTAATGCAAAGGCATCTGTACAGCACTAAGTAACAGTAAGACTTATCTGAAAAAGACAGGACATCTCCACGAATAACAGATTGCTTTGCCCCAATATCCCGCAGGATATTAACAGGCACCGATGTTAACCGATACCGATATGAACCGATACCGATATAGGCATC
>JAFBJS010000077.1:132587-189519 GCA_016785265.1 Paraplagusia blochii
AGGGGTTAGGTTTGGGCTGGAATTAGGGTTAGGGTTAGGGTTACTGTTAGGGTTAGGATTGCAATTAGGGTTAGGGTCAGGGTTAGGGTTAGGGCTGCAATTAGTGTTAGGGTTAGGGTTGGGGCTGCAATTAGGGTTAGGGTTACGGTTACGGTTCGGGTTAGGGTTAGGGTTGCAATTAGAGTAAGGTTTAGGGTCAGAATTAGGTTTAGGGTTAGGGTTACGGTTAGAATCAACATAAACACGCTACTTCAATATAAGTTATAGAAAAATGACACATTTATATTTTACCATTTTGTCTGAAACAGTCCTATGATTCTTTGTGCAGCATTTGATGTAAACAAGTAATGTCTATTGTTGGACAGAATAACTTTCCAAAAACATTGATTATTATTATATACTGGGCTCATTCAGCCTCACAACAATAGTCAATATAAATGGACACAGAAACAGCTGCAGTACAAGAGTAAAAAGACATCCTTAATGACAGAAAAAACATTTCAGCATCGTCACAATGTAAAGACTCTCGAATACAATTAGTCCTGACATAGCCTGGCTACAGAAACTCCACACATTTAGTAAAAACAGCGTCTTGAACGGGACAGAACGTCTGGCTTTCCAAGAAGAAGAACTCCGTGAAGTTTGACTAATTTATTTTGCTCTGGTCTGTTCTTTACCATATTTTACTCCAAGTCTTTCAGAGAAAGAGAGAAAGAGACAGAGAGAGAGCTGCTGCCACCGCCGCTGCTGTGTTGTTGCCGTTTCACTGAGTCCATTGTTGTTTTTCTTTACTACGCTGCATAAAAACGCCTCGTGATAAAATGTTAAAATCCCCATCTCCTAACCCTAAAATTATGCTCATATCGGCCCGATTTATCAGTGGACCGATATATCGGACATCCCTAGTTAAAAGCCTCATGAAGCCTCATTTAGACATCACTAGTGAAGAGAAAAGGGGGACATGGCCGAAATGTGATCCTACCAATTAGACACACCTAAAACGAACAATTCACACAGTCACTCAAAAGTACACCAATGATGGAATCAGGACAAGAGATGGAGTAAATGTAAATTTCTGAGTAAAGAGATGTCGCATAACTCTGGGACAGTCAGCTGGAACTAAAATCACAAGAAGACATCAGACTCCACAAAACTAAAAAGATAAAAGAAGGTCAACCTCGTAAACATTTAACTATACGGGGGATCAGATATTGTAAGTATTAGGGGTGTGACGATTAATTGTTTTGGATCGGTTATCGATCTGTGACCTACATGATTTACAAAAGTATTTCGATCAATAAAGCTCAAAACGGTTAAATTGTAAAACAATTCAATGGCTCAGATTTTTGTCTGTGGATCAGTTCTCAGCTCCAGGGCCCTGCCCACTCATAGACATTTAGAAATAGATGCGACATTGGCCGCTTTTTCCCACTAGAGCAGCGAGCCCATAGACACATGATATATAGACATCTTTTCTGATTGGAGTGCAGGTAGTGGGTTTTACTCTGTTCTTAGAAACATGGAAGACAACACAGACAGAATTTACAGCATTTCTCAATTAAAATCAAAAGTTTGGATATCATTTGTTTTTTTTCAAGAAGGATGGAAACATAGATAAAAGCAACGCGATCTGCCAACTCTGTAGAGCGACAATCGAATACACTGGAGGTACAACAAACCTTAGCAGTCAAGGGAATCTATCACTCGTTACATTACAAAACAAGGTCTAGTGTGACAATCTGGTTACAGGAGTACTGTCTATAGCTAAACCTTTCTAAAACTATAGGCAGGCATATATTTCACTAAATTAAGTAGAGTGTCACCTGATCCTGATATACTTGTTTAATGGAGATAAAATAAAAATTGTCAATCAGTATAAATATCTTTGGTTGTGGCGGCCACTTAAAGGGGCAGTCTTTCACCCAGGTAATCATCTGTGGAATGATATAAATATCTGTGGAATGATATAAAGAGTTGTGGTGTGGGGCACATGTGTTTTCTATTCCTGTAAGCTTGCTAATAAACAGTATACTTCATCCACTTCATCTTCATCTTCATCTCATCTTCGTCTTCATCTCCTTTCATCCTGCCACATTGGTGACCCTAAATGGAACATGTTTTGAGAAAGAGAGGAAAGTGTCCCCTCTTCCGAGTTGGGAGAACAATCTTTTCGTTCAACAATAGTGAAACACGCCTCCGCTGCGACCATGGCGTACCCTCAACTGCAACCGGCTGACTTCCCGAGTTTCTGGCAAAGCGACCCAGCTCCGTGGTCTGAGCATATTGAGGCACTTTTCCACCTACTGGGAATTACGGCTGACGACGCCAGGTACTATTTGGTGGTCACGGCGCTTGACCAACAGTCTACGCGCCGGGTGATGCAGCTGCTGCGCACCCCGCTTCAGTGTGAAAATTACGCTGCGCTGAAGCAGCTTCTCCTCTGCCGCTTCAGCCTGTCCGCAGCAGAGATCAGATAGGCTTCTGTCACTATCTGGCCTGCGTGATGGATCGGCAGTGGACTTGATGGATGCTATGCTTTCGCTGCTTGGAGCTGAGGATGGTGGGTTCCTTTTCCCACATATTTTCTTGCACCAGCTTCCACTGCCGGTGTGCACAAGGCCTTGTGAACAGCTATTTCCGTGGTTTGGCTGAGGAGGCGGACGGGATCCTGCTGACATCTAAGAACACCTTTGTACAGAATGTATTGGAGTCCCCACAGTTGGCGTTGGAAGTCATGGATTTGGCGATGATGGTGGGAGTCTCCACCCCCACTACCAGCAGATGACGCAGCAGCCTGTGTTTTTCCACAGACGTTTTGGCGCCAAATCTCTCCGCTGCGTCCCTCCCGTTTCAGGCGTCGGGACTCGGTAGCAGCTGTGGGAGCTGGCAGGCATGAGGAGCTGCTGTTTGTTAAAGATGCTCTTTCAGGAAGACAGTTTCTGGTCAACTCAGGCTCACAGAAGAGCCTCCTCCCTCTGGACAAAGTGGACCTGTTGGCCCGGGGTAGTGGCCCGCGCTTGAGCGCCGCCAATGGATCCTCTATTGAGATTTTTGGTACCAGGTTGGTGACTGTGTGTTTCGAGGGACGCAGTTTTGAGTGTGACTTTGTCATAGTGTCCATTACAGTTCCAATTATAGTGGCAGATTTCCTGCGTACTAATGGTTTGCTTGTGGATGTTGCTAATCGGCGTTCAGTTGATGCTGTATCTTATGACACTTTACCATGGGACCTGGGCCGTTAGCGCGTGCTAGTTTTTTGGCATCATATGACGTTTTTCAGCAATTACTGTTCGTTCGTTGCTGACTACACCCAGTAGGTGGAAAAGTGCCTCAATATGCTCAGACCACGGAGCTGGGTCGCTTTGCCAGAAACTCGGGAAGTCAGCCGGTTGCAGTTGAGGGTACGCCATGGTCGCAGCGGAGGCGTGTTTCACTACACCTGCATTTACTTCCACGGCTACAAAACATGGTGTGGAACATTTTATCTTTACCGCTGGCCCACCGGTGTTCGCACGTGCACGTCGTTTAGACACAGCTAAGTTGACTATTGCTAAGGAGAAGTTTGCCACTATGGAATGTTTAGGGATCGTACACCGTTCAAACAGCCCGTGGTCTTCACCGTTTCACATGGTGCCGAAAGTAGACAGTTCGTGGCGGCCATGCAGGGATTTCCGCCGCCTGAATACTGCTACTGCTCATGACCAATATCCTATCCGCACATACAGGATTTTCCGGTTCGCCTGGCTGGAATAGCAATATTTTCCAAGGTTGATCAAGTGCGCGGCTATCATCAGGTTCCTGTACTGCTGTGATTACACCTTTTGGGCTCTTTGAATTCCTGCACATGCCTTTCGGTCTGAAGGGGGCAGGGGGTGACCTCATGTTTGTGTTCGTCTATTTGGATGACATTTTGGTGGCTAGTCCTTCAGTAGATGAACACCTTTCTCATCTGGAACAGATTTTCCAGCGTCTCCATGAGAATGGATTAATAGTCAATACAGCCAAGTGTCAGTTTGGACTAACCATTATATTTACCTGGGGCTTCACATTTCGCAGCAGGGCGCCGTTCCTTTACCTTCAAAAGTGCAGGCAGTAGTGGAGCAACAGTAGTGTGTGGCAGGTGTGTGGCAGCCTCTCGCATTTTTTAGCCGATAGCTCAGCAGTAGCGAACACAGATACAGTGTTTTGGGCAGGGAGCTGTTGGCTTTGTATCTGGCAACATGCCATTTCCGTTTTCTGCTAGAAGGACATGCCTTCACAGTAGTGGCCCTTTCGGAGTTCACAACGGACATTCAGCATGTGGCGGGTAAGTTGAACCCGGTAGCTGATTGCTAGTCACGGCTGTTGGTGTTTCCGGTCCACCTAGTGGTTGATTGTACTGCCATGGCTAATGACCAGCCAAGTGGCCCGGACATCCAAGTGACCCTAACAGTCAGGTAGCGTTCTCAAATTGGAGGAGACTGTGATTCAGGAAGGTAGTCCAATGCTGGTTTGTGATGTTTCCACTGGCCGTACCCGCCCGGTGGTTCCAATCAGATGGCGTCGCCGCGTTTTTGATGTTGTACACTCTCTGTCGCATACTCCAGGAGTATGCGCGTCTGTGAAGTTGGTTGCGGCTAAGTTCGTTTGGCCTGGTCTTCGGAAGGATGTTAGGGAATAGGCAGCTGCATGTGTGGCGTGTCAGCGGGCTAAGGTCCATCACCACACCAAGGCACCTCTTGAGCCATTTCCGATCCTGGCTAGGCGGTTTGATCATGTATATGTCGACCTGGTGGGGCCATTTCCCCATTCCAGGGCTTTACTCATTTGCTAACAATGGTGGATCGAACCACCAGGTGGCCAGAGGCAGTTCCCCTGTCGTCCACAACATCAGCAGAGGTGGGTCGTGCGACCCTCTCTGCTTGGGTAGCGCTTTTCGGCTTTCATCAGACATAATTTCCGACAGAGGCCCTCAATTCATTTCTGAGCTTTGGTCAGCACTGGCTTACTGGCTTAGTCCTTGGGCACGCGGGTTCACCGCACAAATGCGTACCACCCTCAGGCCAACGGGTTGTGTGAATGCTTCCATCGGTCGCTTAAAGCTTTTAAAAGCTGTGCTGGTGGGGGGCAGGGGAATTTTTGCCTGAGTGCTCAACCCCATTTCTGATTCACAAAAACATTGTTCAAGTTTAAACAAAGGTTTTGTGATGTTTCATCACATTGTACATTCACAGTACATTGTTTTGATCAACTTTGATGGTGCAGTGTGCAATAATATATTATAGCCTTATACTGTAGTACAGTACAGTACATACAGTACTCAGTTATATATTTTCATTTTACTTAATTTGTTATTTTCAGTTGGTAAAAGGAGAAGACCACATATGCAAATCAGTTTGTATGTTTCCTGTATTAATAACAAAATACATTGTTCATGCTTAAAGCTTTTGTGATGTTTCTTCACATTGCATATTCACAGTATGTTGTTTTGATCAACTTTGATGGTGTAGTGTGCAACAATGTTCCCTCTATGCTGCGCTCCTGCGCAATTGCGCACTGCTCCCATGTCCTCCACGCGCAGCAAATCTATGCAGCACATAAAATAAAATCCAAGCTGAAGTGTAAATAAAATAAGCAAATAGGTTGTAGCTGACGGGGCGGCTGAATGTAAATAGACGGTCAAGACAGATAAACGCGGATCAACGTTGCGCTAATTCCTTATTGGCTAAACGAACAGGCAGTGGCACATCCACTCACAAAGCCAAAGTAAAAAAGAATTGCGGTTCTTTTAAGATGGAATTGTGCTGTCCGAGTATGTGCGAACAGAAGAACAAGGGATGTTACTGGGTGAGTTTTTCTTCGTTTCGAGTGAGAAAGGGTTACTCTACAAAACATGCTGCGAAACATGCTAAAGTGACAAGAAAGTTTCCAAAGGGAAAAGTGTGGATTGAATCTCGGTGGAAACAAGGTTGTTTAGTGACTTTACCAACTTTTATCTTGAATTTCTGTGTCTTTCAGTCTCAGTCCGTGCTAAACGTCGATAATATTGCACTAAAGGAAATCACAAAACTGTCAAATCAAGTTCATCAATGTTTTTCATCTTGATGGTTTTTTTAAACTTCATCAGGTTAATTAATTTGCAGCGAAGCTGCTCTTATTAATTAGAGACTAATTTTTTATTTAGATGGGAATAAATACTCGTCAAGACTGCCCTTTAACCTTTCCTTTTTGGCTTGTTCCTCATTTTCAAGGGGTGTCAAATCGAGTCAACAATTTCATTCTCCCCCTGTTCCTGTCTCTTATACACATCTCTCCATTTTAGATACAAAAAAAATATTTGCGGCTCCCAGTGCTTTCTTTTACATTAAAACTGGTGCCAAATGGCTCTTTGGATGTAAAAGGTTGCCGACCCCTGGGCTAAACGAACAGGCAGTGGCACATCCACTCACAAAGCCAAAGTAAAAAAGAATTGCGGTTCTTTTAAGATGGAATTGTGCTGTCCGAGTATGTGCGAACAGAAGAACAAGGGGTGTTACTGGGTGAGATTTTTTCGTTTTGAGTGAGAAAGGGTTGCTCTGCAAAACATGCTGCGAAGCTAAAGTAACAAGCAAGTTTCCAGAGGTGGATTGAATGGAGGTTGGACTACTTCAAGCGTCACATTCAGCAAAAAAGTCATTTGAATGCTGGTGGAATTGTATGAAGATGGGAGTGTGGATTTGTTGCTGTTGTCATTTCATTCTTTTAAAGCCAATAAACTTGCTATAATTCTGGTTTGATACTGGTGTGTGTGGCCACAGCGTGTATATCTAATGTTGCTCACAGTGGTCCTTAGTTTGCCCAGAGAGGTTGCCTGTCTGCGCAGACATATGAAAAATTAGAGGGAACATTGGTGTGCAATAACATTATTATAGGCCTATAGTACAGTACAGTACATACTTTTAATCCAAAACAACACAGCAATGCAGTATTATCTCGGATAACTGCATTGCTGTGCATTGCATTGCTGCGAACTGGTCCGCAAGGCCAGTTCGAATCCCCCTACCTCCAAGGTACCACTGAGGTCCACTGAGCATAGCACCGTCCCAACTCACAGCTCCCAGGCGCTCAAAGCTGCCCACTGTTCACCTTGGTGATGGGTTAAATACAGAGGTCGCATTTCATTGTGTGCAGTGGTGTGAATCACAATGTCACAATGACAAGCTTTCCTTTCCATATGAAAACTTTCAGCTATTTGAGACTTGAGACATGACTTGGACTAGGGACTAAAGACTTGGGACTTGACTTGGCATTGCCCCTCAAGACTCAAGACTTGACTTGGACTTGCGCATAAAGACTTGAGACTTGACTTGGAAAAAGTGACTTGTGAACATCTTTAATTCACAGGCTACAATCCTATTCATGAACGATTCATGAAAAAATTTAAATGATCGATCCGATTCGGTCCAGTTCGATAAGTTTTTTTGAATCTTGACTAAAAATTTGCAAAAATAAAGGCTAGTTTTCTTCTGTAGTCCCCTAGCTATGATGTAAAAAGGCAAGAAGCACACAATACATGTACAATAGAAAATACATATGCAAACACTTTTTTTTACAATTAAGAAATTGTTTTAGCTTCATCTGGTATGTCCTGTCGAATTGCACGAACATTTGCAAGATTTAACTTGATTATTTTTACACAATTTTTCAACATGGCCTTTAAAGGCTAGCTGTGAATCTAATATCAACCTAAGATATTTATATTGATTGACAATTTGTATTCTATCTCCATTTACAAGTATATCAGGATCAGGTAACACCCTACTTATTTTAGTGAAATACATACCTACAGTTTTAGAAAGGTTTAGCTGTAGACAGCACTCCTGTAACCAGATTGTCACACAGGACGTTGTTCCGCTCCTCTGACTACTGGTGGTTCCTGCCATTCCAGTAGTTACTGGAACGGCAGTCATCGTTACCCAGTCATCAGTCCCACTCTGTTGTCTCTCCAGGAGATTTGTAAGGTTTGTTGGACCTCCAATGTATTAGATTGTCGCTCTATAGAGTCGGCAAATTGCGTTGCTTTTATCTATCTTTTCATCCTTCTTGAAAAAAACAAATGATGTCCAAACTTTGATTTTAAATGAGAAATGCTGTAAGTTTCGTCTGTGTTGTCTGCCATGTTGGGCCCATTTTTTTGTTGTCTGCCATGTTGGGCCCATTTTTTTTTTCGGGGCCCACCCATTTTATGGGTTCTGGCTACGCCACTGCTTGCAAGTGTTGTGTTCTGTGACAACTTCCATAATGAAATGTAGTGGTATTGTAATTGTTACAAGGTTTTATACAGCAGTTATAGAGTAAGAGAGTGAAGCTGCAGGGAACAGCGGTATAATTAAAGTCTGGTATAAGCTATAGGTACGCTGTAATCTTGAATAAAATTCTTCAGAGCACGGAAGCGTCCGACTGGTCTGTTACCGGAGCATTACAGTACAACAAAAAGAAAATAGATGTTTAGATATTTTGATAGTCATCTTTATTGTAACCTCAACCTGCCAATTGCTGTCGTCTTGCTTGTGGCTGTGTGCTGCTGTACGTACACGTATGTGTAACACTGTTTATTTCCCTAAAAGGCAAGAAGACCCACGCAGGTCTCCTTCTGCTTGGCTTAGACTGAAACGTTAACCTACGTCAACCAATCATTGCTCCTTTTTCAACGCAATGGTTCAGTGAGTGTGCGCGACCGTCTTTCACTCATGACTGTGAGAGTTACCACACACACACTGACAGGCAGCAGGCAGGCTCCTCTGTCCATGTCCGGGAGAAACCATTCATTTAGACCACAGATAGTAATGAGTAACAAGCCACTTTAAACCACAGTAACAATAAATGTGTTATTGTGGGTGTGTGCCGCTGTACCGCGTTGTGTGTGTGTAAGACTGTTTATTTCCCTATATGGCAAGAAGACCTGCCAAGGTCTCTTTCCGATTGGCTTAGCCCGAAATGTTAACTTATGTCAACCAATAACTGCTCCTTTTCAACTCATTGGTTCAGTTAGTGTGCATGGCTGTCTTTCACTCTTGACTGTGAGAGTTATCACACACACACACACTGACAGGCAGACAGGCTCTGCTGCCACACAGTCCTCTCTCTGTGGCTGGTAGAAACCGTCCATTTGGATCACAGATAGTAACGAGTAACCTGAATGGAAAAAGTAACTCGTAACGTTATTAGTTATGAGCGGTGGGACTAACACGTTACTTATAACGCTGTTACGTAATGCATTATGTTTCCCATTCTGTAACGCGTTAGTCCTTACACTGCTGACGAATACCCAATCAAAACGATTAATTTACACACCCCTAATGATTACAATTTTAAAACCTGACATTTATAGGCCTTTCTATTATTAGTATAACCTGTTGTTTAGAAACATCTCCAAATTATCTTTGGAGGAAAATAGTAAAGGGATATCACTGGCTGTGCCTTGGAATGGAGAAAATTAGCAAAAGTAATGTACATATTTTATAACTTTTTCACACCACAGCTCAGTAACAAAAAACTTTCATACCAGCACTGGTCTCTTTACTGTGGGTTGGAGACCCCTGTTTATTTTTTTAGTCCTCATTGTTTTATGAAATAACTACAGTACAGAAGGACACACAGGGGTTTAATTCTTGTACAACTGCGCCTTCTAAAGTTTCCTTTGGTTACATTCCTCAAATGCAACCCCTTGTGTTCTATTCAACCAGGTGACTCAGTACATCCACCCCAAGCAGCAAGTGAGGGACATGGAAGATGTGGCTTTGGGCCTATCAGTCAATGTACTGTGAAAAAAAACAAGCCATGGTAAGAAAACAATAAATGGTATATCTTACCTCTTTTCATTTTAACATCTTTTCATTCTAACTGTCCCAGGTAACAGTTAATTAAAATTAATTAGTTTAGTATGTCCTTGAATGTTGTTGCAAAACTTAGATGTTCAGTGTTTCCTCTCTGTACTACCTCAGAGCAGTGACGTGCGGTAAGGTTCATGCCTGGTGATGCGATGACGTCATCACAGTTATATTTACAAATATGTGAACCCTACAGAGCAGTTAATTTAACATTTGGTTGGCGACAATTAATGTGTTTTTTGTTATAAAACGTCAGCATTTGTTATATGTACAAACTGTAACATAGAAAAAAACCATGCCCGCTCCTTCAGAATAAAAGCATCGACTCGTCTGTAAAAGTCCTCTTTATTTTCTTCAGTTTTACAAGTCTCTCTGTCTCAATGGAGATCAGTGCAAGAGAAGACTGTCGTCCGTGGTCTGTCTTATTCCGAGAATAACCGCGCCACCAACGCTGTAGTCACTGGTACGGTGAACATCAGCGGGAGGAACTTTGACGCCTCAGGAAAGTTTCAAATAAATCTTTCTCGGCCAAAAGCTAAGAAGCTGTCCAGGTGATCTACATCTGTCCCTCACCTTAGTCCAACGATCCGCCTTTAGTTTTACAAAGTGTGCCCTATTCCGTCTGAAAAGCGCGGATCGACTGTCCCGTAGTTTGAAGCAAACATTTAAGCTCCAGTGTTGGTCGTCTTTTAATAAGTATCTCCTGCTTCGATTGAAAGTCCAGTTTAGAGAATTCTTTCAGCTTAGAGATGTAATAATCCATTTTTAAATAAGACCAAACAAAAAGGAAAATACTTGATAGATGCACTTGATTTGCTGTTTACTGTAACTCGCTAATTCTATTATTGGTTTGATTGGTTGGCTTAGTTGCAGGAGGAATCAATGGGGTCACTATCACCCCCTGCCAGGAAGCCAGAGAACTACAGGCCTACCTTTGCAGCTCTGTGCAGCGGGTTTCTGTCCGCTCAGCACTAGAACACGTTACACACAGACAGTTGACAATCAAAAATAATCACTTTTCATTATATACACAAGCTAAAATAATTACATGTTATTCATATAAGTGTTGAAACTGTTTTGATATCGACATGAAGAGGGACGACAGAACGGTCTCCCTCATGTACAGTAGACCGTGCCTGCACTGTGCCTCACGGGCAAACCCTTGAGGCACAGTGCAGTCTCAGCCTCAACGCTCGTCTCCTCAGTATATGAACGGTAAAGGGGTAAAATTCAGCGATTTTTAAAAACTATTCCATTTTTTTTGCAATAAAAAACATTTTCTAACGTAATAAATTAAACAGTAAAAAATAGCATTTAATAACTAAATGAGATTGCTGAAAGCTTTGTATACAAAGAAAACAAACACAGTTTTCAGCCTGCTCTACTGTTTCTCACAGATTGGCTCATGATTATAGCATCTCTCATCATCTGATCATCTCTGTCCACTCCTCATTCACCTTGCTCTGTGCCATTATTACTTAAATGTTTGTGCCCTTGTGAAGGTTCACTGCAATTTCTGTACATCTCTTTAACAGTGACCCAGATGGCAGCGAACAGCATTCATCATTATTTACAATACTGTGCACTTAGCTTTCATTACAGTCTGTAGTAGTAGTAGTAGCCAGTATTCACCCCTCTGTTTACCTTCCTCTCCTCTTGGTCACAGCTCCTACTTATATAAGGAAAAGAGGGAACTACTCATATTGCACTCACCTGCACACTGACCATAAATTTTGTTTTTGTACATTAATTTTTTTAGTGCAGATCCCTTGAAATGTAAGGAAAAATATAGAAATAATATTGTACATGTGTGATGTCTGCACCACCACTCCCTTGTTTACATTACAACTCTACGTCATACATTTGTATATATTTTTTCAACTGTTAAAACATTTCGATAATTCTCTGCATGTTCATTAATTATTTGGTATGTAATTTATCACATCATCTTACTGCTGTAGTTGCTTTTTGTCATGTTTTCTATGTGACCTGGTAAATGATGGGCATATCCTCTGTCAGCACTTTCATTATGTTGAACATACATTTTAAATGTTGCATTATATTTCAAGCATTAAAGGCATAAAATAATCATTAAATTTTAATAAATAAGTGATAATGCTAAAAATGTGTTTTGTGTGAAATTTAATAACTCCATAACAGATTATTACTACATGACTACCTACTCTTCAATACTGTATGAGGGAAGTAATACTGCATGGTACCTGTAGGAGGCAGTAGTACTATGAGCAGCAGCGGCAGCAGGAGGAGCAGCAGCTGACACAGATCCTCTGCTTCTGCCACTTGACTGGAGTCATTTGTGTGACTCTCATTTTCAGGACCAATTACATCATCATTGTCCAAAACACACACACACACACACACACACACGAGCAGATGCAGGAAAGGAGCGGGTGAGGACAGCTCTCTCCATCCGAACGACGCGTAAAGTTGAGCTTTAGAGGGGTGCAGGAGGAAGAGGAGGAGGCAGCTTCTGTCAGCTGCAGGATTCCATCACTCTTAGCAACCGTTGTCGAGTTACTAGGGAAACGCTGTGAGATGTTCTGTGCTTTTCCTTTGTCCTTCGGTCTCCTGCCTCCCTCTCTCTCTCTATCTCTCTCACTCCATCCCATCTTCTCTGCTGGTCGACTTCCTGCGTATGTTGCCACGGCAATGCTCTGGGACAGTCATCCGGATGTGTTCTGCCACTGCAGTGTTGGAGTGCCGAGCTAAGCTGAAGACCTTGTTAGCTCTTTAGTTTGTTTTTTTTGTTGGAATCCATCTTCTGCACCTTCAACTTTTCCTGCCCTTGCCTTTTACCTCTCTACCAAGTACACTAGGGGCCATAGTCCCAGAACTGGAAGGGGCCAGGAAGTGACCTCACAACAGTAAGTTAGATGAAGTTTTGTCAACGACTGTGATCACATTTGTCGATGTTCGCAGGGGAAGTGCTGGACAAGGGTTGCTTTCGTGAGACTGAATCCAATAACACTAACATTCTGCCACATCCTGCTTCTCGCCAACACCACCATGAACGAGGAGGTAGAGGAGTCACCGCAGCTTGACAAGGAGCAGCCAGAGGAGGAAGATGAGGAGGAAGTGCACAACCCACAGCAACAGGTGGACCATCAGGCCAGGGAGGGGACACAGGACCAGCAGGTGGAACAGAATGAGGTGGAGGAGGGGACTGAGACAACTCTTCAGGGGAACGATGTGCAAGCTGATGGAAAAGTAGATGAAGAGGAAGAGGAGATGCAACTCTGTGAAAAGAAGAATTCTGAGGAGGCAGTTGAGATGCAGCAAACCTCATTGCAACAATGTGACCAGAAGACCACAGAAGAGCAGAGTGAAGAGGAGCAGCTACAGTTACAAGATGAGAAGGATAGATGGCATGGGCAAGCTGATGAGGAGAATGAACAGCAGCAGCTGCTCGGGAAGGGTAGGGAGGAGAGACAGGAGCAACAGCTGCAACAGCATCAGAGTGAGAAGGAACACCAGCAGAGTGAGGAGCATCAGGAGCATCAGCAGCAAAGTCAAGACGAGAAGCACCAGCAAAAGGATCCACAGGAGCAGCAGCAGCCTAAGGAAGAGGAGCAGCATCAGGTGGCGCAGGACTTGGTGTGTCCTTTAGAACAAAACCATAATCACCACGTCCTGATTCGACTCAGAGAAATGTGAGTAAACACAGAACCAGCTGTTTGATGACATCATAACCATGACATTGAAGGCAGTCAATGACCAGACCACCCAAATGGGTCTGGAAAGCAAAACCAATGCTTTTAGTTTGACAGCCAAAGCGACATCATCCTTATCATCATCGTCATTACCATGTGTGTTGTCATCATTATTCACAATAGAAATGAAGGTTACCAAAAGTCAGTGAGCATGCAACATCACTAAGCATAACCCCAGCGAATCATGTGCTTGTGTTTAAAAAAAAAAAGCACAGGTTTTCAGATAGTTGCCATGGCGATGGCAGTGATTGCAGTGCAGTACAGGGGGACAGAGGGAGAAAACGAGAGATGAAGATGAAAAAAATGAGATGAACACATATGTTTTGTTTCAGTTGCGGCACACACGCTAGGGTAAACCTACATGTGTATCTTGATGAATAAATATCTGTTAAAAAAATTAGTTCAAAGCCAAAAAATGTAGCTGGAAGACATATTGGTGTGTCTGACTTTTAGTTTACTTTTTTTGTTCCTTTTAACTAAGTTAATGTTCCGCAACCAAACAAACTGCATTAGAAACAATTACATCAAGAGTGAAACTGATGTGTTATAGTGGATTCTGGGCATTTTGGTTTGGCAAACAAAATCTTGACAAAAATATGTAAGTATACATAATTTTAACTTTCATAGAGCTGGTTTATTTTAAGGATGCTCAATACAACATTTATATTTTCAGGAGTTAGAATCTCTGTTTTATTGTAATGGTCTGCAGTCTCAGTATCCAGTTGACAATTGTGTCACTCCTATATTTACGTACTTGTCCTGTGCTCAGTGAGGCTGAGACTTAAAAGAGATTTTTAAACATTTTTGGGAAAGAAATAGGTAGATGAACAGTAAGGCTGTTTGACAAACATAAGCATGATTATGTTATATTAACACATTATTGTTTTAACTTTGATAATAAAAACAAGATCACACACGGTGCTTGATCATTCAACATGATTTGATCTAACCATAGTTAGAAATATATATAGCTAATATATTTATAATATATTAGCTAATTTGATCGATTTGCTTCTAAAGTGCTCTAACCCATTTGACAACCAACTTATTTTTATTGTTTGCACAAAATTAAAAGTTAACCTATTCTGCTTTTTTTTTGGCAAAATCCAGGCTTTGTATTATTGGGGTTTCTAAATCAAAGAAAAACTGATAATGATTCTTACTGACATGCAATTAAATGTGCTGCTAGGGCTTTACCATAAAACTGCTGCATTTATCGATATTGGTTGATATTGAAATCAGAAATGAAGGGTTGAGAATATCAGAAAGAAGTGAATATGTGACATTTCTAGTGAAAGGTGCTGGAGCTGGGTCTGTCTGTTTTTTGTTGGTCACCAACTATAGTCAAGGAAACTTTATTTTTATCTAAATCTCTATATAATATTTAGTGCTCTATCGTTTCTTTCTTGACTGTTTTTTTTTTTAATCTCTGAGTGGTTATTCTTATCTTCTAAGATGATGAAGTTGAAGAAGCTAAATGTTCCTGATGGTCCATACTATTATCGTTTATTGCAACCCCTTCATGTGTTAATTCATCACGTGCCATCTCATTACAATGCATTTATACACTCAAGTGTCCTAATGATCTCACTCAAACACCTTCTGTGATCTCACTCATTATTCATGGAAAGGAAAGGAAAACAGGAAGGAAAGGAAAGCAAGCTCCTTGTCATTGTGACATTGTGACCCACACCACTGCACACAACACAATTTGACCTCTGTACTTAACCCATTACCATAGTGAACAGTGGACAGCTAGTGAATTTGAACCTGGACCCCTCCGGACAGTCCAGTTCTGACAAGTGATATCATCAAAGCTGTAGTTGCATGACTTGAAAAAATCTCAATGAAAAGTTGTCTCAGTTAAGTAGATTTGTCAACTAATGTTCTGCATCTTGCCAAGGTTGGGTGATGAATTCTTAGTTTGTACTGAGGTGTCAGCTCCAGACAAGAGTTTTATTTTTGCCATTTGAAAAAAAACTAACATCAAGTGTACTTGTGTACACTCAATGGGTTCTGTTTTTACTCAAACTAAACATGACAAGCGAAAAACCAGCACACAGTAACTTTTTATGTGATACAAAATACCCTTGTAGAACACATTACAGGGTACAAACATTTTAGGGCATCTCCAAAAAACAGTTCAGGTGGATTTTCTCTAAGCGAGAGACCCAGTAGTTCGGTTTTAACTTTGCTAATTTTGTCTTTTGGCCTAGCCTTTATTTTTACATTACAACAGATAAAATCAGTTCATATCAGACTTTAATAAGAGCTGTCTTCTCCAGTACTTTTTATAATCTCTCAGTGAAGTGACAATTGGACTAAAAGACAATCTACAAAATACAGACTTTTCAAAATTATACTAGTCATCTGTGTTGTTTTTATACTACAGAGACACATTTGATCCATATCATCGCATTAGCAAACAGTAAATGTCTGAAGTGTGGAAAAACAAAGTGTTTTTGTTATCCTCTCTTGTTTCCATGGTAACAGCAGTATTTCAATGCATCGAATTCTGTTGGGCGATAAAGAAGCAATTTCTGCTCTTTTTATTACACTGTCGCAAATGTGCAGTAGCTGTTTAGTCAAGTGTAAAATGAGACATCAACCCCACTGAAAACGTAAGAAAAACAAAACCCAGGTTCTTCAGATGTATTTCATTGTCTTTTGTGACCTCTTCTCCATCTGACTTTTTACCTAAAATCAACTGTGACAACTCTGCTTTAGTTGGTCAAACGGCTGCATGTGATGGGGTAAAATTATCCTAAACCTTTCTACATGAAAAAGACGGCTGAATTGAAATTGAGATTACGTTTAAGTCTTGAACTTTTACTTTAGCCAAAACCTTTACTCTGCCTTTTGCACATAATCTCTGACAAACCCTGCATTTTTAGGACAATAACTGCACAGATCAATTTGTGTCCGTATTAGCCTGTAAAATGCACATGGTTTATCATCACACCATTTCTCTCTAATGGCCGCTTTATTCTACCTTCGGGCCGATCGTAGGCGTTTCAGGCAGAGCTAACTTCTAAAAAAGATTCTGATGCCCCCTGTAGTGCTGCAGCAAAAACACAATGAGCTCAGAAACATTTTATGCCTCATGTTCTGCGGAGTAAAAGACCAAGACAATCAGAGTGGTCTACACCACCAATCGTCTCTGTCTATCACAGATGCTGCAGTGGCAGAACGTCTGCAGCAGCCTCTCATAGTTTTTTGTTGTTCTCTTTGTAATTCTGTGCCCCTGCCACGGCTGCTGCTGCTGCTGCTGAACCTCCCACATTGGCCAATCAGCGTGAAATGACAGGCTAATGCTTTCACAGCAGCGATTAGCTGCCATGAGGTTAGATCACTGAGCTGTGATTGGTTCAGTTCAGTGGATGAATTGTTTGAAGGCACTGCACCTTACAAATTGACATTTTTTTTGTTCTAATGTATTTTTTGTTCTAATGTTTGTCTCTCTCACATTTACAAATGTTTGTCTTATTTAGATTACTGTTCTTTTCACACAAAGAGAAGAGCTCTTTTGACTATTTAGTTGTTTTACACTTTGTCACTATCTCTAAGGTAACTTAGAGAGTTAGTAATTTCACTGGTTCACCCCATAAGCTGAACTAATGCAAATCTTAATTTTTATTTCTAGCCATTTTGTCATTGTCAATTTCTGCGTCACTTGTTTAGTAACCATTTTGTATAGTGGTCCCCAACCCTGAGGTCGCAGGCTGGCATCAGGCCTTGGGCTGATGACACTGACACTGAATGATGTTTTATATTAAAAAAAATTACTGGATTCTCTCCCCTGCATCTGTCTATGACAGATGACAGGATGCATGACTCTGTCATACTCAGTCACCTACAGTCACCTACAACACTTAAAGCTGCCGGACTTCCAAAACATTTTGAACAGCCACTAGCTGTCAATCTGACTGGTGGATTTTAAGCTAAATAATCACAGAGGACGTATTTCCAAATAAATAAAGTATTGAAATATTAATGAATTGAGCTAGTTATATACATTCATCTTCATCCTTGTATCCATTATAAGGGTGGCAGTGCTAGCAGTCTCTACGACAACCTGTACATATTTTGTGCCCTATTGAGAAGTCATGTGGGTCACAGCACCTCAGCCTCCACCAGTGCTGCCCATGTTAGTTATAAGCACTACAAAAATAAATAGAAATGTGTATTTTAACACATTTAATATTGATGTACATCCATGCCTTGTAACATTGGTTTACAGTTGTTCATTCAGTAATAAAACAGCATTTCTTGATAAAAAACAAACAAACAATATATTAACACAGAGAACAAGATAGCACACAACAACATAATCTCAAAATGACGATACATTTAAACAATTCATATTGATGTCAATATGTTTCTTTCCCAGAAAGTTAGTCCATGGCATAAAAAGATTAGGTACATTTTTTTTTCAATTTAGTACACTTTTTGCAATTTCAGTTCACAACTTCTTTTTTCCTCCAGCTTGCTGCTAAGGTTTTGGCTTTTTGGTAGTTTACAGCACATTGCATAAAGTTAAGTATTTGGGCTAAGTTACTGCTAAGTTGGACTAAGTATTGCCTCTTGCCTCTTTTCCCATCCTGTGTATGGGATGGAGGTGTCCCTGTTAGAAATTACAGTGTTCACTGATATTACTAACAAGTAGGTTTACAGTTTATTTTATCAAGTATGGCAATGTATTATAGTAGACATACAGCGGGGCTAGAAGGTTAGCTATCAATTGATGTGGATCAGTTGTCCTGGTAATTTTGCAGAAAAATAGCCCCAAAGCTTGATGTTTCCACCCTCATGCTTGACAGTAGGTATGGCATTCTTTAGAAGCAACTTGGCATAGTTTCTATTTACAGGTTGAGCTTCTACCGAATAGTTCTATTGATGTTTCATCTCACCATATCACATTCTCCAAATCCTCTTGTTAATCATTCACATACTCTCTAGCAAACTTCAGACAGGACCTGGATATATAGCCCACATTTACAAATCAGATGTGTCACATAGGGCTTTACAGGGTTGGTAACATCCTCTATCCTCACACCCTTACTTAGACTCATTTGCAGTGTGGGTACTCACCGTTGACCATTGAGTGAGAAGGGGCTCGTTACAGGGTACTATCCATGGACTGTTTCTCCTTGTGTGTGTGTGTAACCCTACCTGCTGCATCTCATTGTGTGTGGTTACCCTTACAGTCATGGTGTGAAACTATGTGAAACTATGCGTAAATCATTACGTTGAAAAGGGGCGATGATTGGTTGACATAGGTTAAGCTTTCATGCTAAGCCAATCAAAAAGAGACCTGGGCGGGTCTTTTTTGCCTTAATAGGGAAATAAACAGTCTCACACAGGTGACGCGGTACAGCAGCACACACCCATAGGCAAGACGACAGCAAGTGGCAAGTTGAGGTTACAATAAAAATGCCTGTCAAAATGTCTAAGCATCTATTTTGGTTTTATTGTAATGTACATCGAACGTATAACTTATTTCCAGACTCTAATTGCTCGCAGCTCTATGCAGCTTCACTCTCTCACGTCCACACAGCTCTAACCACGCCTCCCCACGCTTGGAAACATTAACCCTATAACTGCCTTATAAAACCTTATCACCATTACAGTCCCACTAGATTTCATTATGAAAGTTGCTACAGAGCACAACACTAAACTGTTTAATGTGTTTTTAAAGTAAAGTAAAGTAATTTACTACTTTTATAATTTAGTAACTAGTAACTTCACGAGTTACTTTTTCAGAGCAGTAACTAGTAAAGTAACAGGATACTTTTTTAAAGTAACTTGCCCAACACCGCTCATTTGTTACTTTAGTCCCTGCTATCTGCAGGTCAGTCTCTAGGTTCCCCTTCTGTAGTGCAAAATTTTTCCCATTGCTCTAATGATCATTTTGAGCAATGAGAATTGTGTGATATCTTGTACAGACACAAATCGAGAGAAATTATCAGTGTTCTTTCATAGTTCTTAATGTACTGCCCCATAGTATGTTATATTCAGGCAGTTTAAACCCTTATTATTACATGGTGGTTCGAATTCTAGCTGTGGTATTTTTGAATAATGGGAACTTTGTAAATACCTTTTTGATTTTCTTTTAAAGAATTATTGAGTGGAGACAGATCTCTGAAATACGGTATAATGCTATTCTTGAATGGGTAAATGTAGCTTCTTTAAAAATAAAAATTGAGGGCATGTTTTTATTTGTTTGGTTACTTTTTAAAGACCATTAAATATTTTCTTTATTCTAGCAAAACCAGAATTGTTTGATGAAAATAAGAAATTAACTGAACAAGGCTTGGGCAAACATCAAATTATTGTTCAGGTGTGACATTATGTTCAACATAGTTGAAAGATACTACTCTACTGGCTAACATTCACTGTTTGTAATCCGCAACAGTCAGTGTGACTACTGTTGGGCTAAATAGGAAGAAATTACTATATTCTTTTTGTCTTTCGTCTAGAACGGGCATGTTCAAACTGTTCCACAATGACCCGTGTGGCGGCAGGATTTTGTTCCAATCAGGCAGTAGCACACCTGAGTTGGCAGGTTTAATCAACTGATCTCAGTCATCAGGTAGCAGATTGGTCAAACTATGTGATCTTGAAACCCAGCAGCCACTTGGCCCTTTGTGGAACAGTTTGGACATGCCTGTTCTATAATATTAAAACATTTTGACTTATCATATAGAAATATTCAGAAAAGTTTTCACAGTTTTCTCCTTAAGCCCAATTAATGAATAAACTTTCAAATTGTATGTACCACAAAACCCATGATAAAGTCAAAACCTGCAATAACTGCAAAGAACACTCCATATATACAAAAACCTGTGATCAACTCTCGGAGCAGTAGCCTAACCATAATTACCTTCTTTACAGTATACAACAATCAAACTTACACAATCTAGTTATCTTTCTACTTATTTGACACATTGTAGTATTTATGGTACAGTGTTGATGGTTATGTTATGTCTTTGTTTATTTAATCTGTTGTTTGGATAGTTACGGAGTTAAGGAGTATGTTAGTGATCCTAGTTTGCAGACAAACATGAGTTGTTGATACACTGCTCATTTCCACCATTAAGCAGAAAGGAAGAATGATTTAAAGACTGTATCAGAATTGCTGTGCTTGGGTTTGGTCAGTTTTGGTAATCTTATTCTGTTGTGTTTGTTTTTGTTTACAGGCAGAAATATAAAAGTACATCGCAGAGGTAAGTCAAACAC
Organism: Paraplagusia blochii; assembly: GCA_016785265.1. Lineage (NCBI taxonomy): Eukaryota > Metazoa > Chordata > Actinopteri > Pleuronectiformes > Cynoglossidae > Paraplagusia > Paraplagusia blochii. The sequence goes on from JAFBJS010000077.1 coordinate 153,406, forward strand.
TCTGTCTCACTGCACCTGCACACACCTGGAATGTCTGTCCATAGTGATGTTACAGGATGTGTTGAGGCTCCGAAGTGTGTGTCGAGCAATGAAGGCGGCGTTTCCGAGAAGCAACTATCGAGGTTTGCTTCATTTAGGGGAGGGGCCAAAATCATGACACCCAAAGCCTAGCTGCCTGGCTGTGTCACGTGACTGCTTCGGAATGTGGATCAGGTGAGATGAACCACTTGGGTTCATGTCTCGAAGCATCATGTGCTCACGACACTACCTACTGGCAAAGTGTATAATAACAGGCAACTATCTGAAGAACATAATGTGTGATGCATTAATATTTGTATCAATTTACATTTTGATCAGAGCATGTGGGGTTTATATAGCTGTAAAACCTTATTGCAAAATCTGAACAACTTACTGAAGCATTCACGTGATACTGCTGGGCAGCGAGGCATCGGACGTCATAATCTTGGACCCTACCCTAAATGAAGTCACAATACGCACTTCGCGGAAACGCCCACTTCTTTGCTTGACACACGCTTTGAAGCCTCGGGACATCCTGCAACATCACTAGTTTAGAGTTTGCCTTGAGGTTTTACAGCAATATAAACCCCTCAGGCTCCTATCAAAATGTGAGTTTTGAAGGAGAGTTGTGGTCAATTGAGAGTTTGGATAGCGTTTATACACTGTGTTCCAAATTGTTATGCAAATCATATTTTCTCAGATTTTTCAAAATTATCTACATGAATGGCAGTCATCATGATTTTCCAGTCACCAACCAGTAGAGTACAATTCAAATGTTTTTGAATGGACCTCCCAATGATAATAGTACATTTAAAAAAAATTAAAAACCACAACTGCACCCAAAATGCATGTTCCAAATTATTATGCACAATTGAGTCTCCACACATTTTATTGTCAAAAAGAACAAAAAATGGTTATGTGTAAACTTATAAAAATTAGCAGGTCATACCTGACTGAAATGTAACTGAAATCCAATAGCCTCACAGAGCTGTTGTTAAGATGTGAACTGCCTCTCACCATCATAAACACTTCTCTTCATGATGCTCCACAGGTTGAGGTCAGGGGAGGATGGGGGCCACACCATAAGCTTGTCTCCTTTGATGCCCATTGCAGCCAGAGTTACAGATATATTCTTTGCAGCATGGCATGGTGCATTGTCATGCATAAAAATGATCTTGTTCTGAAAAGCTCGATTCTTCCTTTTGAACCATGGCCAGGAAACTCCCAAGATTTTAATCCAATCAGAACATCTGGTCCATCCTCAAAAAATGTCGTAATAGGTCTGGATGCTGTCCTGATTCTGATTTCCTGCATTCCAAAGTGAATATGTGAAGTAATGAATAAAAAAGAGTAAAAACTGTAAATATTAGCCCTTGTCAATAATAAAAGTCTCTAAAACGTGTAAAATTTGTATAATTATGATTATAATTATAAAAACAAGTGGGGACACATACAATTTGCATCACTGACAAAAAATCTGGCTATGTCCGTATGCTGTTAGACAGATGAAAAGATAGAAACTATAAATACTATATTATATGTACTGTAGTAGTTATTCTTACATCTTTTTTATATATATATACTGTATATATAATGAAATATATATGATAATATTCATTATATTGTATATAAAACTTTTTTCACAAGGTTTAATGCCATTAAATGTATTTTACATTACTATAATATATGACGTAAAATGATTTCATTTTTGTATATACAATATGGAAGAATTTATGAATAAATACAGTAATTTTTTTCTCACTTAACAATAGATTGTGTCTGCAAATCAGTATTAGAGATCTGAACACCTCCCACATGGCTATATCCTCTTTATACTGCAAATAGGATAAATATCACCCTTATTTATTATCTCTATGGTTCCAAAAATACAGCACATCTGCTCTGATTAGTCACCATCAAATAAATCAATCCCAGATAACAATGATATTTGCTAGGGTGAGTGTGTATTGATAGATGACATTCATCATTAAATGTTTTGCTTTTTTCCCCTCTTCTCTGCTCTCAGGATTAAGGGGGTCCTGGACCAGATGGACAGGGGTATTGTGGACTTGCAGGAGCTGCGCAGAAATCTGGAGATTGCTGCTACCATGTTGGACGCCATCTACACGGATGAGACCAAGTATGAATGAAAAGATTCTAGAAGAACAGACAAACATCAGCCATGAAATGTGATATGTGAAAATAAAAGAGACGGGACCAAGGAAAAGGCAGCAAAGAAACAAAACTCATGGAGCTGACACACAGAGGGATTAGTTAGAGGGGAGCACAGTTAACAGAAGTTAGCAGCAACACACATCAAAATCCTGTCCCGTCTGTATGGTGAGGCATTTGGTCAAGTAGTTTTTTCAGGGCCAATTTTTTTTTAATTCATGAGGGATGACTGGGTTTGACAAGTGATTGTTCTAGACCACAGGTGTCAAACTCAGGCCCGGGGGCCAAATCTGGCCCGCAGTGTAATTATATTTGGCCCGCCAGTTCATATCAAATATGTGCTAGAGCTGGCCCACTAGTATAAAGCCCTTATATACTGGTAGGACTTTGGGAAGTATTAGTGATACAGATAAAGGCAAATACCTCTGATGTGTGTTTTATTTCGGATTTCATTTTTGTGTTGATACTATTACGTTGCTGTTACAAATTCATTTTCCCAAAAAAAATCATCATTTAATCAGGGGCAACACTCAAAGACAGGCAAACCAGGCAGTTACTTGGGGCTGCAGCCACTAGGGGGACTGTGGGTGGAGAAAACATTTTTTGCTTTGGGCACTGATAGGTTCAAGTCCCAGCAATATCTTGCAGGGAGCCCCAAGAAACCCTAGGACTGCCACTGCACTAAATATCTGGAGATGGGAAAATATTTATTTTATTTAAGTTTGGTCCGTGACTTGATGTCGGTTTTTAATTGTGGCCCACTGTGAAATTGAGTTTGACACCCCTGTTCTAGACCAATCCAATAGCTGTTTGATGACAACAGACCTTTAGTTTTACATAACTGATACAGAGGAATTCTCCTTGTAGTCTCCTAGAGTGGACCAAATAAATTCTAAGCTGTGATTTATACTCACTCTGGAATGAATTAAAACACAGACTTATGACTTGCTGCTTTGGTACTAGTCTATTCTCCTCTGTTCTTTCACTTTCCATCTCTTCTTAGCAAATCCCTTTTGCTGAACACTCTACCAAACCTTATTATTCCACTACAAGCTTTCTTTGTCCTCCTTTCTCTGTCCAGAGGACACACCTAGCACCTTCCTGTCTGTCTCTCTAATCACTCTAGCTGCGGTATCCTAATCATCTGAAAATTCCCCACCACAGCACGCAACTGCCCTTACTTCCTTTCCAGTCTTCGCAACATTCATCTGTCATCAATGATATATGATCTTAAATGCCAAATATAATTACACCAGAGACAACATTTAGCCTGCAGGCCTGAGTTTGAGGACTGTAAAAAATGATATATCTGTGCATTTTTCTATCATTTATGCTGTGATGTTCAAGGTTTTTTTTGTGTGTGTCCTCTAGGCGACTCCTTGATACTGAGGATGAGCTCAGCGACCTACAGTCAGAGTCAGTGCCCAGTGAAGTCCGTGATTGGCTGGCATGCACCTTCAGCAGGAAAATGGGCTTGGTCAAGCGCCGTCCTGAGGAGAAACCAAGATTTAGGAGCATTGTTCATGCAGTGCAGGCAGGGATCTTTGTAGAAAGGTAACATCAGTTCCTCTCATTTTCAGTTGTCAGGCAGCCAATTATTATGTTCAGACTACCATCATTATGAGTTTAGCGATATCATCATCATCAAAACATCAGATTTGCTCTTTTTCTTTGAGCTTTTTGTATTACATTATTTAAACAAACAAAAAATAAATAAAAAAAGCTGAACCTGAGCCTAGGAATAAAAATAAGTGTCAGCTAGAGTGATCATTTCATCTGATTTTGCAGCTTTTAATGATGCATCAAATCCACAAACATGTGCTATCTGTGAGTATGTGTGTATGCTTGTTACCATAGAGACAAACAGTCCATCTGTGGTGATAAAGCAGAGGATGGCAGCTGGAGTGAGTGTGTGTGTGTGAGATCAGTGCACACACACACACACACACACACACACACGCACACATATATATATATATATATATATATATATATGCACGTGTGAGATCACTCATTCTTACATAAATATGTGTGTGTATGTGTGCACAGGATGTATAGACGGACTTCCAACATGGCTGGTCTGACCTTTCCTCCCACAGCCCTGATGGCGCTGAAGGTAAAATTAAGTAATGCTGGCCAAACCAATGTGTTGTTGAAGCATTGGTGTTTGTGATGTTTGTTAGGTTAAAAATTGTAAAGAAATATAAGGACACAAATACAGAAAGAACACAACCCCTGGATTCAGGGATTATTATACGTTTTATATAGCTATATATGTCATGTATGTAAAGATGTGAATAAACTACTTGTGCCACATCACTAAATGTTAACAAAGTCCAAAATGCCTTAGTTGACTCAAGCTGCTGACGTCTCTTTAAAATAAATTTAAAATATCAGCATTTTTACACTTTTATCCCCCTAAGATTTATTTCTATACTGCCCTCTACCGGCAGGATTTTCACATAAACCTGACTATCCATAATGCTCCTTTTTTTATTGGTTGTATCCCAGGAAGTGGACCAGTGGTCTTTTGATGTGTTCTACTTCCATGAAGCAAGTGGAGAGCACGCTCTAAAGTTCCTGGTCTATGACCTCTTGACCCGCTATGACCTGGTCAACAGGTTTAGGGTAAATGCCTCTACTCTTTTGTTTGATTTCTACAATCGACAATTATTCACAATGGAGAAACTGCCCAAGAACCTTCTGGGGTTTTTTTTTCTGTGAAAGGCTGCAGTAGAATCCCTGTACCGTTTGGATTACTCACTTTAGTGCTGTTTTTCAGATTCCTGTGCAGGCACTGGTCCAGTTTGTCGAAGCTCTGGAAAGCGGCTACAGCAAACATAGAAACCCATACCACAACCTGATCCATGCCGCTGACGTCACTCAGACAGCTCACTTCCTGATGCTCCACACAGGACTAATGGTACTTTCTCACACATAAACTTTATACTAACCTATGTATTCATTTTATTAAATGCTAGAGATAGAGCTACCAGGTAGGAGACGAAGAAGAAGGCAAAGGAGGAGATTTATGGATGCAGTGAGAAAGGACATGGAGGTAGTTGGAGTTAGAGTTGAGGATACAGAGGACAGGGTGAGATGAAAATTGTTGACTCACTAAGATTAATTAACTTTATCAAAATCACATCACTTTACTGATAGAGTGGGAACCCAATCCAGCAGTGCAATTTGTTTCACAGCAGCTCTTATTGATCAGCTTGCATCTTGATCTCATTTTCCCGTTATAAAACAATGAATTTGTTACTATGAATATACTATTAATAAATTAATTAAATTTACTCTCTATCTAAAATTTAACAACCCATAAAAATGGCACATTGATTATCAGTGTTGCTACTAACACGTTACTAACGCAGCCCAGTGGTTAAGGGAGTTGACTTGGGTTCGCATGGCCCCCAGTTCAAATCTCCCTACCACCAAGATACAGCTGAGGTGCTCTGAGCATGGTCTCCCCACACTGCTTCCCGGGGTTAAATGCAGAGGCATACATTTCTGAAGATACTTCCAAGAGATTAATAGAGTTCTAAAAAAGAAAAAAAAAATCATGATAAGTGAGATAGAGGACAAAGTCTCAGGGCTGGTCTGTGATCAGACAGAGAGGCAGGGCATAGATGAGCAGTGATTACTCAATAAAGCCCAACTGTATTTTACTATTATTTGTAATATTTGTATGTGTGAAATATGTGTGTATGTGTACAGCACTGGCTGAGTGAACTTGAGATTCTGGCCATGGTTTTCGCTGCAGCAATCCATGACTTTGAACACACAGGAACCACCAACAACTTCCACATCCACACCAGGTGAATGGCAAGTTCACAGCAGTTTGGTTGTTCTCTCTGGAGTCTGCGTGATTGTTGTTAACCAGTATCGATTTCTGTGTGTATCTCAGATCGGATGTGGCCATCCTGTACAACGACAGGTCGGTGTTGGAGAATCATCATATAAGTGCTGCCTATAAGCTAATGGCGGAAGACGACATGAACATATTGGTGAACCTGAACAAAGATGACTGGAGGTATGTGCGCGCACAAACATATTCACATAGTTATTGATTGCAGATATTTTGACTGTTTCATGTTTGTTAAATGTTTTTACAGGGAGCTGAGGTCACTTGTAATTGAGATGGTAATGGCAACGGACATGTCCTGTCACTTTCAGCAGATCAAGACCATAAGGAATGCTCTTAGCCAGACACACAGGTCAGTGCTACAGCCACAAACCATAGTCCACAAAGAAAACTGCAGAATCGAGCTCACAGAGACACAGTACTGCTGCCTGTATAGCTACATTTAATGGGGGAATTGACAGCAGGTGAAATAAAAGCACTGATTTCCTCTATGGTTTATTGCAGGAATGGCAATCTAAGGCCCGGGGGCTGAATGCGGCCCATTCAACTTTGTAATCCGGCCTGACAAAACTCCTCCAAATTATGTAATTGGTTTGTATTGTGATGGTACTTCTGCCTTTCCCCTGCATTGCCTATGTTTACGCTAAATAGACGGCTTAGATCAGTGTTTCGCACACTGATTTTATGGGTAACCAGCAAGACTATGAACTCCTAGAAAAAACATGAGAGACAACCTAAAAAAAGATCTCTCATGACCTTCCTGAGGGTCCCTAGTCTTTGGTAAACAATGGCTTACAATGGGTTGAAAGGAATTTAGCATTTTAGCCTTTACTGCACTTCATCCGCACAACCACTTCTTCTACCTGCTTCTCACCCAGCCTCCTTGCTTAGATAAATAAGGCCAATGTCTTGGTCATCATGACCATCAGTAAAAACTTGACCCGGTCTGTACAGGAAAAACATTCAGATATAATGCTTACTTCCGTTCAGCTCTCTGTTACCTTTGAATTTTAGTCACGGCATGTTTTCTGGGAAAGGGCAGCCGAGTTGACAGCATCTTCCTCCGACAACTCATTCACACTGACAGGTGTGACAACTGTTCTGCACAAGCAATGTGCCCTCTGCCTCTCCTCAAAGACGAGGATAAGGAGAAGTGGGGGAAAAAAGAATCTGGATTTCAGAGTCAGGAATATTCATCTGAAAAAACGGTGAAGCAGAAACCTGCAGGAGTGAACATGAGTGTTAAACCTAGTCTAGGCATTGTAGTTGTCCTTAATAGATCAGGGTTTAGTTTAGCTCTGGAATAGGTGTAGCTGGTGCCCTGACTGCCTGTGTACTCAGTGGGTACCAGGTGTTGCTGGGAGATGGGCTCAGAAGTTTGGCGAGAAGATAACAGAAATTAGTAATTAGGTAATTTTTTTGAGTGTGTGAGGGGGGCCCAAGGGTCACCAACCTTTGTGAAACTGAGAGAACTTCAAGGACACGTAGTAATACAAAGAGCCACTACTGAACAATTCAATAATGTATGTATTATTGAATACATGTATTCACCTGCTTGTATTTGAATTGACCCACTAAAACCAACTACTTGCAGACGGCTTGTCTGTTTTGGGTTTAAGCAATTTACAGTCACTAAATAATTTTTTCTCAAATAAATTTAGTTGTAAAGTTATATTTTATTTTTGTATCTTTTACTTTACTATAGTAGAATTTAAGCAAAGGTACCTTTAAGCAAAGATACTTTTACTTTATTACATTTTTAGTGCATTTTTCACCTCTGTCTTCAACTGCCACGTGATTAAACACAGAACACTAGTAAGGCTTAAGGGGAATGTTAATGTTTATTCCCGTCTCTGTCTGCAGCATTGACAAGGTGAAGGTTTTATCTTTGATGCTGCATGCTGCTGACATCAGCCATCCAGCTAAAGCGTGGCCCCTACACTATCGCTGGACCCACAGCCTAATGGAGGAGTTCTTCAGACAGGTAAGAATACACATACTGTACACCAGCAAATTCACATATGTACTGTATAAAAAGTATTAGTATTTAATCTTAAACTTATAATTTCCTTCACAGGGAGATAAAGAAGTAAACCTAGGTCTTCCCTTCTCCCCCCTCTGTGATCGCAAAGCGACCATGATCGCCCAGTCCCAGATTGGTAAGAATAACTAGGATGGAATTGTTACAATGCTTTAAAAGTCAAATACTCTACTGCAACCTTAATGTGTGTTGGGAACCTGTGTGTCTCTAAAAAGGATTCATCGATTTCATCGTCGAGCCAACCTTCAGTGTTCTGATTGACACCACAGAGAAGGTGGTTGGTCCTCTGGTAGAGGAGGATAAGAATGCCAAAAAGGCTGGGAACAGGAGGTCCAGGTACTGTGTGAGGTTATAATTTTTTGCATGCCCAGAGGCTGCTGGTCTTCTGCTGCCTCCTGTTTTTTTTTTTTTTTTAGTTTCTGTCACTCAGATAGGTTCAAGTGTGAAATCACATCTTTGGTGCCTGGGTTGATAAAGCAGCTCAGAGCTGCTTGAGCGTTTGGCAGAGAATTTATAAACATTAGTTTCCTTTAAAAAGGCTAACTACAAGCAACCTGCATAAACTATTGATTGCATTCTTACAAAAAGTATAGCTCATTTATTGCATACTCGTACAGTGGTTTATACAGATAAATAAATATTAATAAACCTATATGTACGTTGATATCAGAAATGGAAATGAAATCTTTGAATAAGATTTGCATCTCTGATAGTTGCAGAACAGCTAATATCGCACATGGTTACTCAACCTTTGTACACTTAAAACTAGAAAATTAGGTGGGTTTTATTGTTAGCACTGCATCATAATAATACTGTTAAGTGTTGTTTAATTAACCATCTAGTTATTTGCAAAATTGTAACAAACTGAAATCTTTTGTAATACATTGATGCTTCGTAACCCCAACATTCTTTTTCACAATGAAGTTGGTCTAGAATCATTGTATATTAAAAAAGGCCATTCCCCAACAGTATCTCAGATCTAGAACATATAGTGTCTGGAAAGCAAGTAGTTAGCCTGTCACTAACATTATTGGTCATTGAAATGTGTTGAGACTTTTGTTTTTCTGTGATTTCAATAAATGTACTGGTATTTAAAATGATAAATTCTAAAAACATGGTCTAAATAATCCTACAATAATTAATTCTCAGACAAAAAACAATGAATTGCTAAACATGTAAGTGGTGTTCCTGTTTTAGATTTCACCAACTAGTACAGTCAAATATCAGATTCATTGGATTTGCATTAACTACACTGAATCAATTGGATAAATTGATTCAGATCAGTTTTGTTTGAGAACAGAGCTTAAAAAACAAATCAGTTTGTCCCCTGTGGTATCACTGTATATACAAAATTACCATTTGGAAGTGCTGATGTATGAACCAAAACCAAGCATAAAAGTCACTAAAGTGAACAGTGGGCAGCTTTGAGCACCCGGGGAGCTGTGAGTGGGGACGGTGCCATGCTCAGTGGACCTCAGTGGTAACTTGGCAGTAGGGGGATTTGAACTGGGGGCCTTCCGGATCCAGGTCCGCTTCCTTAACCATTAGGTCACCAACTCACCATCTGAGCGGTGTCAGTATCTTAGTTTGTTTTATCTTATTTATGTTTATTTATCTGTACTCTACTCTCTCTTTACCTTTTACACTCTTGCTTTCTTACACTTCGTGTTTCTTTGGGGGGGTGAGGGGGGGTTTCGGTTTCGTGCTAGTTGTTTGTAGCTCAGCTGATTTGAGATGGCTCCTCCTTCTACCGCTCCAACGACTCAATCATGCTCAATCTGCCACATCTTTAGTTACTCCCTTGCCTCTTTTACCAAGGGGGGGGTTTGTAATTGTTGAGGTCTATTTGTTAGATTGGAGTCCAGGCTTAATGATCTCAAAGCTCAGCTTTGTGTTGAGTTAAAACCGTTAATTCAACCGTTAACTTCAGTTAGCCACAGCCACCCTCAGCCACGTCGGATCCCCTGAGTGTAGCTCTCGTGAGTTCACCCCCTGCTTTTCCCGAGCAGTGAAGAACACAGGAACACTGGGTGACAGTCAAGAAAAACTCTTGACGTTTCTGAACAAAGACCATTGAGACCGGCATTCCGCTTCGGATTTCTAACCGCTATGCCCCGCTCGACGACATCTCAGTTGAGTGTAGACCTCTGGTCATTGGAGCCTCTGTTTTGGGGCGAGAGCGGGTGATGTTGAATCACACCTGAAGCTTCTGGCTAAGGCTAAGAGTAGGGTTAAATACAGTAAAATTGTTATTCACGTTGGCGTTAATGAGCTGCAGTTATGTCAATCGGAGGTTACGGAAATTAGCTTAGATTTGATGTGTATGGTGGCTAAGTCGTTGTCTGACTCTGTTGTTTTCTCCGGTCCCCTTCCAATTATTGGAAGTGATGAAATGTTTAGTCATACAGCACCACTTCACCGCTGGTTGTTGAGATGGTATCCGGCAAACGGGGTAGGCTTTGTTGATAATTGGAGGACTTTCTGAGGTAGACCTGGTCTCATTGACAGAGACTCAATCCACCCCACAAGGGAGGGAGTAGCTCTGTTTTCTCGTAGCCTGGCCTAGTGCATAAACAGTTCGCCTTTTCCTTGACTTGGTGTTAGGGCCGGGTGGCGCAGCAGCAGTTTACCACATTTGTCTGCACTTCCCTCTGGTCCGTTGCCCACGTATAACCACATTGAGACTGTGTCGGTTCCCCAGTCGCTCAAAATAACCAGAAGTGGAGCTATTCTCAGTAATCTTATTAAAATAAGTTGCTCCACTACTTTACCACAGGACAGGAGAATTAAATGTGGAATACTTAATATCCACTCCCTGTCTTCTGATGCTATCTTTGTTAATGAATTCATTTCTGATAGTAACATTGATGAGCTGTGCCTCTTAGAGACCTGGTTGCGTGAATTTGTTAGTTTAAATGAAGCCTCTTCACCCAGGCATACTAACATTCACGCCCCTCGAGGTTCTGGCCATGGAGTTGGGTTGGCAGCCATTTATGACCGTACTTTGTCAATTATCCCTAAACCTGACATAATCTATAATTCATTTAAAAGCCCTGTGTCAGTCTGTCCCACCATAGTGGGAAGACGGTTTACCATGCTCCTGGCTCCTACTCTGATTTTCTATCTGAATTTCCAGAGTTTCTATCAAGTTTACTCCTGATAATGTAACTGATAATGTAGTCATAGAATCCATTGGTTTCTCTCAATGTGTGCATGGACCCAAGAGAGTTTCAAGGAAGCAGTTCCGCTGGTTTTCGGTTCAATCCCAGCTCTCTGCTTATCTCGGGACTCTTGTAATAACCCTAGTCCCTCCCACATTGACTGCCTGGTTGATAGTGTGACAGGTTCCCTTCATAATACACTTAATTCTATTGCCCCAATTATAAATAAAACTATATCTAAAAGGAAGACGGCTCCTTGGTACACACCTGAAACCCAAAACGTAAAGCAGCTGTCCTAAAATCTAGAGAGGAAATGGCGCTCAACTAAAAATAGTGATTTATTCCTTACCTGGAAAGATAGCGTTAGGAGGTACAGACTCTGCGTATCGCCAGAACTAGATACTACTTATCTTTAATGAAGGAAAATAAGAACAACCCAAGGTTTCTGTTCAGCACTGTAGCCAGGCTGACTCAGAGTCATAACTCATCTTAGCAGCTCTGATTTCACAAGTTTCTTTAACAATAAAATTATAGCTATTTGAGAAACAATGAATGGCCTCCTGACATCTACTGCACCCAATCTGCCCTCTGATGCAGTGGTGCAAGAGAATGCTGGTAAACCAGAAGTTTCTCTTACCTTGTTTGCTCCTATAGACTTGCATCAGTTGATGCTATAATCTCTAACTCTAAATCTTCAACCTGTCTGTTCTTTAAGGAAGTGTTTCCCTTAATTGGTACCTCCTTATCAGTTATAATTAATCTTTCCCTTACAATAGGTTATGTTCCCTTAAGTTTTAGTCACTGTAATTAAACCACTTCTTAATAAAGCCTCCCTCAATCCAGGGATTTTGTCTAATTATAGGCCCATCTCCACTTTGGTTTTCATTTCGAAAATTTGGGAGAGAGTTGTTGCTAACCAATTCTGTGACTTCCTCAATTGCAATAGTCTATTTGAGACCTTCCAGTCAGGCTTTAGGGTTAATCATAGCACCGAGATTGCTCTGGTCAGAGTTACTAATGACCTTTTGATGGCATCGGACCAGGGTTTTGTCTCGGTGCCAGTCCTTTTGGACCTTAGTGCTGCTTTTGACACGGTTGACCACCGCATCTTGCTGGGGAGACGAGGTGTTCAGGTTAATAATAATCAGTCCCCACACACCAGGGTCAGCCATGGGGTCCCACAGGGATCCGTGCTGGGTCCAATCCTGTTCACCCTGTACATGCTCCCTCTGCGTGATATCATCAGGAAACACTCTATAAATTTATAGATTTTAGTTATGCTGATGACACTCAGTTATACTTATCAATTAAGTCTAATGAACATGATCATCTACAGCGGCTTAAATCCTGCGTAGATGACATTAAGACATGGGTTGACACATAACTTTTTGTTGCTAAATTGTGATAAAACTGTGTTACTGGTCTTGGGTCCAAAACTCGTGAGAGAGACTATTTCTGACATAATAGCATCAGATAATAACATAACTTCTGCCACTAGCACCGTCAAAAACCTGTGTGTTTTTTTTGACCAGGACATTTCTTTTAATTCTCATTTAAAACATGTCTGTAAGACTGTCTATTTTCATCTCTGTAGTATTAGGAAAGTTAGGCAGATACTTCCCCCAGATGCAGCTGAGAAGCTGGTCCATGCCTTTGTTACTTCCAGGCTGGACTACTGCAATTCATTGCCAGTTGGATGGACGGCCAAGCTATTTGGATGCACACAGCAGCTCGTGTTCTGACTAAAACTAGACAGAGAGACCATATTTCCCCAGTCCTCTCTTCATTGACTCCCAGTACATTTCAGAATTCAGTTAAAAATCCTCTTGCTTATGTATAATGATTTCTAAATCTAGATTTGAAGCCAAAGCCTTCAGCTACCAAGTCCCTCTTTGATAGAACCACCTGCCGGCTCCTGTCTGGGGGGGCTGACACAGTCTCTATTTTCATTCCTTTTTGACATTGTCCATGGTAGCCTATAGGTTTGGCCGTAGACCCGTTTGTTCAACTCTTGCTGTCCACCCTCTCTCTCCTTTCTTTCCTTTATTCCTTATTTCTTGACTCCCTTATCTCCTATGGACTAATTCATTCGGGCAGGGACCTCATGTCCCGGGAGTCTCTGTTCTCCCACCAGAACCCTATGGCCGTGGATTGGACTGAAGACTTAGCCTCCACATCCTGGCCCATCTTCTCTTAGACCCTATGGTCTGCTTTCTTGACCCAAGACTTCACCTGTATTATTTCTGCAATGGCTTTAAAGAAGCCATTGTGTGGATAGCCTTAATAGATTAATTAAAAGAGTTTTTCTCTTTAGTGCCCGCCTGTTCCCCTGTCTGGGTTTTTGGGAGTTGTTCCTCAGCTGGTGTGAGGGTCTATAAGGGCAGTGGGTATTTTTCTTTTTTGTTTACTGTATCTTGTTTATTTTATATAATTGTTCCTATAAGTGCCAGTTGTGATTTGGCACAAATAAAGTTGAAGTTCCTAGGTAGCCTGAAAGTGCAGAGCTATTCTCAGAGTATAACAAGTAACCATAGAGCATATGAGGTGAAAAACGTTGAAGTTACTATTCATATTTTATGTATTACAATTACTATATCAACCCTGTTGTCTGTAAAGTATGTACCTTTCCCAGTTTCCTGTTCATCTGAGCACTGCTGCAGGCTAAGGTTCATCCACAGTGCTCACAGTGGTTGAGATGCATAACCACACCAGTCCCAAATCAGGACTTTATTTATCTGTATTCATAGCCAGTAAGCGTCACAGTTAAAATAGTAATACAGTGATCTCTTTCCTACCACAGTTAATGCATTCCTATACCAGCTCTGAGAACTTCAACTTCAACCTTTATTTGTTTATAATGCCAGATCATAACAACTGTTATCTCAAGGAACTTTACAAACAAGCATGCATAAAAACAAGAATAAAAAAGAATATATAGAGATAGCCCCTGCCCTTATAGACCCTCACACCGGTTGAGGAACAACTCCCAAAAACCCAGAAAGGGAAAAAAGGAAGAAACCTCAGGGTGATCGACAGTGGAGTGAATCCTCACCCAGGATGGACAGGCGGGCTAACTAAACTGTAGCAAGTAAAAATTGAAGAAGAGAAGTATTGTATATGAATGTATATAAATGTATTGTCATGTCCTACATAATTATGACTGTAGAGATGGACAATGGAACTGTAAAATGCAGAGCGAAGGGAATGAAAGAATGGCAGAGCAGTAAAGTAGGTAGCAATGTAGCCACAAAAACCTATAGTTCTCTTAACTTATAAGAAGCAATTGGTGTTAAAGGCTATTAAAAGTCAATTAATCCTGACAGTAGGTGGAAAAGTATCTAAGACTATCTGATCTGAAATGGACAAAATTTCATCTGAAATGACCTGTGACAGCACATTTTCAAAAGAAATCTGTTTGATTTGATCATTTGAGGAGATTATTACATGACAAAGTTCTCTGGTCAAACCCCACCTAAATAAACCCAATATTGACAAGAGGAAAAATCTGACACCATCCTCCTCGTTAATGTACACACCACACACACATCACCCAATATTGAAAGACACAATAAAGACACAAGACACAAAAGTGATTACATTTTTGCAGGTGCATTATAAAAGAATAACCCTTCCATCCAGGGTATTCAGATCCTTTGCTCAGTATGGTAATAGAACCACACATTTGAGCTAATAATGCCATTAATCTTTTGGGAATTGGGGGTTTTCTGCCATTTCTCCTTGCAGATTTTCTCCAGTTCAGTCAGGTTGGATGGTCTCTCCAGAGACCCTCAATTGGGTTGAAGTCAGAGCTCTGGCTGGGCCATTCTGAGATGTGAAGCCACTCCTTTCTTATTCTAGCTGTGTGAATAAGGTCATTACTTTGTTGGAAGGTGAATCTTCGATCAGTCTGAAGTGCTCTGGAAATTGTCATTCCTGTACTTGGCAGCATCTTTACTTTGATTTTAACCGTCCTTGTCCCTGCAGCTAAGATTAATGTTTTATCTTGGTCTCACCAAACCAAAGATTATAATTTTCATCATCTTGGAGTTCTTCAGGTTTTGTTTTTCTTTAACAAACCCCATGGAGGCTTTCATGTATTTTACACGGAGGAGATGTTTCTATCAAACCACCCTGCCATAAAGCCCCAACTAGTAAAGAGCTGGAATGAAGGATGACTTTATACAACTTTCACCCCTCTCCTGGCTGCATCTCTGGAGCTCAGCTGCAGTGATCTCTGGGTTCTTCTTTACCTCTCTCACCAAAACTCCTCTCCATTGATTGCTCAGTTTGGCTGGACGACTTTTTCTATATAGAAAAGTTCTGGTCATCTCAGATGTATTTATTAAGGATTATGGAGGCCACTGTACTCTCCGGAACCTAATGTGCAGTAAATATTTTTGTAACCTTGGCCTTATCTGTGCCTTGCAACAATCCTTTGACCTCATGATTCTCATTTAATCTGAGATCTCGGCTTTTACAGACAGGTGCGTGGCTTTCCTAATCAGGTAGTATGACCAAATGCTGGACTCGATGGTGATGGCCAAATGGTAGATGGTAGAACCAGGTGATCAGGATGATCAGAAGATATGCAAAGCACCTGAGATGAATATATAAGTGTCACAGCAAAGACTCGTTAAAGAATAGTTATGGCCATGTGATATTTAATTTTCTTTTTTTTACATCTGCAAAAATTATAACGATGTTGTGTTTCTCTATTAATTCGCGGTTCTGTATGTACATTCATGAGTGAAAATGAATATAAATTATTCTAGAAAATGACTGCAGTATAACAAAGTGTGAAAAAGGGGGGTCTAAATACTTTCCATACCAATGCATATAGTATATGATGCCATTACCCTGTATGTATGTATTGTGAAATGTCTTTTTCATTTATCTATTCACATTTCCCTTTTTAAAGTATAAAATATTATGTTTTCTCAAACATAGTGACAATACTAGAAATAAATTGTTTCTATTTATTGTTGAAAAACATTAAATATGTAGAATTCTCACAAGATGGAGGAAAGAATTGGCAATGTAATGATGGAACAATAGAACTGAAAGGAATGATTCCCTAGGTAATGATTCACTGTCTTAGTTCTCTGTTCATTTGTATAGCAGTGACCTAAACTGACCACAGGATGCATCAGTAGAGCAGAAATGTATCCTGCTCTGCAAGCTAAAAACACTTTTTTCCTATCCACTTGATGTGGGAGATTTAGTCCTCTTAAGTAAGCTTTTTTTTTGTTTCTGGACACCCTGTTTTTAGCTTAACAGGAAGTGGAACTGTAACAGTGGAGTCAGTGCAGAGACACAGCAGCAGTCGCCACGGAAACAGCGATGAAGGACAGACAGACTTCTCTCTGAATGCTATTGACCTGCCGGCCTTGCGGCGCCACCTGTCAGGTGTCATCGGTAGCAACAAAGACCGCTGGAAGGAGCTGTCGGTGCATGGTATGCGTAAACTTGAGGTTTTCACACTGACTCACTGACACATATTCACAAATAACCCAACTTTTCTCTGTGTCTGTGTACTTGCAGAACTGGCGAATAAGCAGCAGGAAGAACAAGAGCGGCTGGGGTCTGCTCAGTCAACAGGTTCAGCCAAAGATGACCTTGATGTACATGCCTCTGACCAATCAGATTCCTCCCTTCCTAATCAGATGCACAGTGGAGAGTCCCCTGACCATCAGCATGCTGCTCACATGACCTGTAATGGTACAAACAGGAAGCCAAAAAAAAAAAAAAAAAAGACAGAAGTATTTGAAAAACATGTTTATTTATTTTAAAAGAAGTTCCCAAAGTGGGGGTGCACCACCTGGTGGGTAAAGGTTGGCTGCTGTGATTACAGCGGTTTTGCATGGAAAAATGCCTCATACTATTGTGATTTTATATGAGCAGTTTTATAAAAAAAATCAATTTATTATTTACTACTCCTCAGGGAAAAAGTCATGTTTCACAATCTTTTTTGCAGAGAGGCAATATTTAAAAAAAAAACATTTTAGTAAGCAAATTATTCTCAGGTATAATTTAAGACGTTTAACACTGTTACTTATGCTACTCCTATATCACTGAGAATGTACATGTCCCATGTGTTCTCACCGAGTAACACAATATTTATGGAGTTTTGGTGCACTTACATATGTTTATAATATTCTTCATTAAGCCAAAAAATAAGCTATAGAGTTATGCAAATTAGGTTCTGGCCAAGATGGCTGCGCCCATGTTTATGCTGTGTAGGCTGTAAAGTGAACCCTATTATTATTTCATCTCGCTGACAAGTCTCAAGACAAGACAAGACTACGATCTTAAGTTACGTTAAACTTATACCAAAAAGTTTGTCGCAAAAAGTCCTGTGCATATGAAGTATTTCATCCAGAACTAGCTTCTTCTAGGGCATAACATGATTTGGGCCACAATAAGTGGCACAGTTGGACACGTGTTCATGATAGGCTTGTTGATTGATGACAGCAGTCCAGCAACATGGCTGTCTACATGGTTTTACTGAACGTTACAGCAACAGTCTTCTACTGTGGAATAAATTGACTTTTAGGGAGCCACTGATATAAGAAATGTCATTTTGGACCATTTAATGTTATTCCGACCTGTGGCTTTGCTAACTGTTTCAGGTGAACAGCTAAGTGAGGAGAAGGAAGAAGAGGAGGATCATGTGCCTGAAAATGCCTGACGACATCTATTAACCTCACCATTGAACCTGACAATGATTGATATGTGTGGACTCTTCTGTTTGAACACAGTAGATAACAAGGTGGCATCGTCCACCCTACCACTGCCAAGGTGGCCCTGCCTCAATTTCTGTTTACATTTGGCCATGATGTCACACATAACTGAGTCATGGTGTGCCACTGTGTAAAAGTGTTATGTGATTATTTTTTTATTAGCAAAATATGGACTCTAATGTATAAAGACTTAAGTAGAAACTAAAGAACGCTTTCCAGTAGTTGATAAGCATTGAAGAGACAACGTCCAGGGCTTTGTGAAGAAGCTGATGCCGAATTGTGTGCTCGTAAATATACTGTAGGTGTGACGTGATGAAGACAAATGCTATTTATTAGTTAAAATATATCTGCATAAATATTTCATTCCTAATATTGACAAAATGTAAGCAAATATTAGTATGCTTACATTTTGAACTGAGGCCGTAGTACAGTACAAATAGCTGAATTTTTTTTAGAATGATTGCTGTCACTTCACTTATGTACTGTAGTTAACCAAGATGGTAAATACAAATTGGAAATTATTGTTTTAGAAGACACAACATTAGTCAGAGAAGACGTTAATAACTTTATATAACATATCAACTTCCAAACTAAATGCAAAATACTGTGGTAAATACGTATATACTTTAAATATGTTAGCATGCAACTAAACTACTGCTGTTGTCATTGTTTACAATTCAAAAAGAGTATAGTCACAATAGAATTAACATTTTTTTACCACAACGTATGACTTTCCCAAGATTTTTAAACAAATACATAATGGTTGTAATGTTTTTAGCATCACTACAACTCATTTTAGCAAAGCAGTTCTCAACCTTTTCTACCAAGGACTGGTCTGCTGGTAACAATCGTTACTGTTACCTACTGATACCCAGCCATTGTTAATAATTACACCTTTGTTCTGAAAATTACTGCAACATTGGCATTGTCAAAACTCTAAAGGGATTTGCCTAGATTCTGTTGCTCGATGTCAAATGAGTCACAGACCAGCACTGGTCTCCAGACCAACAGTTGGGGACAGCCTCATTAGGTTTTAATCCACGCTAAACAGTGCTAGAAAGGATTCAACCGTTGCAAATTATTAGATTAAATTAAAATAAATTAGTTTTAATTAGTGTAGCTTAGCATGAGGCTTCAAGGCTATTAAAGTATTCTGATTAGGGATGTCCGATATAACATACTGACATACCGATTGCCCAAACACTTCATTCCCGATACCGATATGAACCGACACCAATATAGGCAGCTAATTTCCTCTGAATTAGTGTGATACCAGACTAAAGGCATTCTATAAATAACTGTGGACAACAACACTACTTCAAGATAAGTTAAAGAAAAATGACTTTTTTTTTACCATTTTGAAACACTCCTATGATTTTTTGTGCAGCAGACTTAGCATGGCTACAGAAACTCCACACGTTTAGTAAAACAGCGTCTTAAACGGCTGGATCTCCAGGGCGATGAACTCAGTGAAGTTGTCGGATTTATTCTGCTCTTCTCTGTTCTTTACCCTATTTAACTCTTTGCTCTTGTCTGTTCTTGACTGTATTTAACTCTGAGTCTTTGTTGGAGACGTAGCTGCTGCTGCCGCCGCCGTGGCTGCTGTGTTGTTGTGGTTTCACTGAGTCCATTTCGTGTTGTTTTATTTTACTTCGCTGCATAAATATGCCTTGTGATAAAGTATTATAATCTTACCCTCCACCCTCACATGACCAGCTCCTTTCAATCATTAAGAATTACAGTTTTCTATCCACAAAAAACTCCAGACCACGGACATTAACTGTACCATCGATCATTGTTGTTGTCTCTTTAAATGACATCATCACGTGCTGGTCAGAGTATCAGTAGTGCTGACTCAGTTCCTTATGAGGAAGTCCAGTTGCAGACACCGCGGCTTTGCAGCTTCGTTTATGAATATCGGTGGAAAAACTGATACAGATATGATCCGATATTAAAATTTATGCTGATATCGGTCCGATATTTATCAGTGGACCGATCTATCGGACATCCCTAATTCTAATGCATCAAGTTCTATTGGCATGCTCAATAACAAAAAAAGAGTTTAAATTGTTCCAAACGACAAAAAGTATACTCCTCAAAAATGTATTTACTGGAAGGGAAGACATTTAAGGACACTTTAGAAAGTACTACTGTGATCACAGTTTCTTGGACCCTTAGTTTGACAAATTTGGAAAAGAGGTTGAATTGTGCGGTCTGTTACATTTTTCTCTCAATAGATGTCACTAATACGTATAGATTGGACCTTTAATGCTCACCATGATTAGTGTTTTGGTTAAACACTGATTTTGTTGGAAATAAAATGTTGTTCCTTTTATTTGTTGTAAAGCTTTCAATTTTTCCATTCGAATGTTTTGTTTCTTAGTTTCTATTTAACCTTATTCATTCAGATTTAATTAAATAAGTCATGTGTTTTTGACCTTGTTGAGAAGATATAAGTGACTCCAGTTAAACACAAAAAAATTCAAATAAAACAATTGTTTTTACATTTGCATTTCTGTGAATTCATATGATGATTTTCTCAAAATAATGATGAAAAAACTATTAAAAACAATAACTTTAGATTATTATTTTTTTTTTCTCTCTTTTATTTTTCTGATATAAAATACACATGTGTACTGTGAAATAGTTTTTTTTAAGTTATAAGAACTCACAGCAGACACATACTCAGTGTTGAACTGATTAATAGGCTGCATTAGGCTGCAATGGAAGGAAAATGGGGCAGATGATAACAAAAGAATAAGAAGAAAAGAGACAGAGAGAAGAAGCCCCTAAGGGAATGAAAAAAAAATGGCATTAATTAAATTGGCATTAAATGTCGTTAATATTTCGAAATGTATGTTTACTGAGTAAAGGAAAGTGTCCTGACAAATCACAAAGTTCAGTGATCAGAGTGTAGGTGCATGCCACCATTGTTTCTTTAAATTTACACTGTATGATGATTGGCTCGCCCTGCCAGTGAGTCAGCGCCAACGTGTCACACCCAACATGGTGGTGAGTAGTGAACAATCAACTCTCTTCAATTGCTTACCCTGATGTGAATTGGTTGTGTTTGCTTTATGCTGCCAGGAGTTGGAGTTGAAGACACATGCTTTGGGAAGAGGGAACAAGTGTTTGGAGTCACCTTGTTGGATTCACTGGAGCACTACAACACCTTTTGGATTTGTACTATGGATCAAATGCTCCCCTGATTAATTCACCTTTGTCTTAAATAAAACGTACTGCATTGTGGACATTGTCCTGTGTTTGGTTTCAATCTACCAAAGAGGAGGAAATCACAACAGAACACTCTCGAGTTTCTGGAAAAGTTGGAGCGTATGTTGCGTCATCAAAAAAGTCTTGGTCGGCAGACATGAGACAATGATAAATCATCTGTCTGCTTCAATCCACTTGCAGGGTCATCCACCTCAACCTTGTGGCTTGAACGGCACATACCCAGACAGTTCCACTAGGGCTTCAATTATCAGGTGATGGTGATTGGGTCAATAGTGTGGTGCTCAATTGGAGCACATACTATCACATACTGTTTAACAGTCCGCTTTACCCCTTTCACCCATGGTAACTTGCCATCTGCTCCAGTCATTCCAGATTCATCTTGTGTGCCTCTGTCTTACCATGTTTTACAGCAGGAGAAATTTTATGTAAAGGAGTCTTCAGCAGCAGGTCTAATTTGACCATCCTCATCCCCTTTGGCAGCAGGGTTGTTTTTTGTGTCCACGAAGGACAACAAGGAGACTGTGTCTGTCCCCCGATCGGTCAAAATATCCAGAAGAGGAGCTATTCTCAGTAATCTTATTAAAATAAGTAGCTATACTACGTTACCTCAGGACAGGAGAATTAAATGTGGATTACTTAATATCCGCTCCCTGTCTTCTGAAGCTATTCTTGTTAATGAATTAATTTCTGATAACAACATTGATGTGCTTTGCCTCTCAGAGACCTGGTTGCATGTTGGTGAATTTGTTAGTTTAAATGAAGCTACTCCACCCAGTCACACTAACTTTCATGTCCCTCCAGGTTCTGGTCGTGAAGGTGGGGTGGCAGCCATTTATGACCATGCTTTGTCAATTACTCATAAACCTGACATAATCTATAACTCATTTAAAAGTCTTGTGGTTAGTCTGTCACACCAAAGTGGGAAGACAGTTTTAATTGCCCAAGTTTACTGTGCTCAGTTTTTCAAAAGACGATTTACAAACGAACTTGCCATATTAATGCAGCAGATGTCGCCCACGACAGCTTAAGTGGCTGAGCCTTACAGGTGCTGTGGAGATGAAACCAATTGTTTTGCATCACAAATTGTAGCCTAAAATAGCAATAATTTCATGAACAATACAAGTCGGCACAAATATTTGAATGATATTTAAATAAGGCCTATACACAGGGTACAGTTAAAAACAATTTCCGGGAAATAGCTCCTCTATTCCTGGAATTTGATTTTTGTCATTATCATTTATAATCATAATTGGCTCATATTATAGGAAAGTCCTAGAAATGACGAATATACACAGATGCAATATAAATATGTAACAAATACATAAATTTAGTAAATATAACTTATCTATACTGTAATGTTCTTATTCCCAGCTTTTAATCACCACAAGTACATCTGACCATCTCTCTATAGATGCTATTTTATCATTTTTATATTTATGGTATTACTATATTGATTTAATTTAATACTAAATTATATTTGTACACATGTACACAACTTTTTCTTTTTACATATATCTTATTTATAACGTTCTTAATTTTAATTTATCCAGTTGACTCCTTGCACGTTGGGCGGAAAGACACTTTAATTAACTGTGTAGTAATTGGATAGGTAATATTTTAATAAGTAGTAGTTTGACTGTTGATAAAGACACTGTATTCCTGTCGAAAAGCGGTTTTATTTGCATACAGTGTATGTGTTTGTGTATGTGTGTCACGTGACCCAAAGTCCTCAGGTCTCTCCTCCCTCTGCTGACGTCAGCAGCAGCTCCACTGCTCTTCTGCAGGAGTCACACAAGAACGAGGAGAAGAAGAGGTGAGGAGATCCTGCGGGTAAGGAATTTCGCCGTTTCACCGTTATTCCTCCGTGCTGTTGCTCCCCCTGTTTGTGTTGATTGTGGCCCCGCTAACGGTGTCGTTAAAGTGTGATATTCCGAGCAGCTGTTGACGACTCTTATCCAGGAAAAAAGAAGGAGCAACTTTTCCCGCTGTTGATTTTTTTAACGGTAAAGAGAAATGAGCCCAGATAGGAAGAACGAAAGAGAGAGGGAGAGAAAACATGTCCATTAGAAGGTAGAGGAAGAGACATGTCCACCGAGAGGGAGAACGAGGGAGAAAACGTTTCAACAAGAGGTAATACTCTATGTTCATTTAGATTTAGTGAGGAAAAATGTCCTCCCAGTGAATGAGATGAACAGAAAGAAAACACTAACAACTGCTGTTTCCTGTGATTTTGTTTGGACATGTTTGAAGTTATTTCCCCTCCCTTGTGCTTTCTCGCTTGATCGTGTTTTTTTTTCTGTTGGACATTGTTTCTCTGGTCACTAGCACTTTTGCTGAAACTGTTTCTCTCTGTAGCCATGTAACTGGTGATGTACAGGGTCATACATTTATTTATTATTTATTTTCACGTGGAGAAGTGGACAAGGGCAATTTGTGCCACCCTTTACTTCTGTGGATTTGTCTTTGGGAACACAGATATGTCATAAATGGGCAATTTGGACAACTGTCCACGTTGACTATGTGTCCATTTCTATAAATGGAGTGTCGAGTGCTGACGTGCCCTTTGTGTTTTCGTGTGTAGGACATGTGTCTTTCTTATGGATCATGGTTACATGCTTTGGACACTTTGTAAACATCTCTTTTTATTCATATTTCGTTGGACACATGTCATTTCTCACAGTTTTTGGACTTGAGTTTCTTGACCCTCTGTGTGTGTTTGAAGTGTGCAGTATGCAGACTTAAGAATACACGTCCTCAAATTTGTGTTGGTCAGAGTGTGTTTAGGTCTGTTGAAATATTTTACTTTGAGACAGAGCTTAGACTGTGTGTGTGTGTGTGCCCCCTCTTTCTATCTTGCTCGTTTTCCTGTTGCCATGGCGTCAAACAACACAATCCTCTTATTTTCAGTCAGTCCCTGTAGCCACAAACACACTGCAGTGACTACTATTGGCTTCAGTGCATCTTCAATAAGCATGATGATGAGGATGCACTAACGCCTATTCTGATACTGTACTCTTATTTGTATCAATGCTTTATTCAGATACTTAGTCGGTAGTCAGTGTTAAAATCCACCAACACACTCTGTAGCAGCTTTACACCACAGCCAGCTGTGCTCCAGTCAGACAGCAAATTTCCGTATTCAGTTTGACATCTCATTGTCCTCAGGTTGTTTATTTAAGTAGATCAACAATGTCAGCAGTTTGTTGAAATTTGAACAATGGCAGGAGCAAAACGTACTGTGACAATTGTTCTGTTAAAAAATACCAAATAAAACGCACTTTGAAAAATGTGTTTGTGTTGAAATAAAAAAAGAATAGGCTCAGTCTTTATATAAACGTGAATAACAGCAGAGTAAAAGATGTTTGCAAGTTGGCTGTACCCATGGTTATGCAGGTTATAGCACATGGTGAACCCTATTATTGCTTCATTTGATGCTGACGTCTATGAACTAAACAATCTTAAGTTCACAAAAGGAACATTGTTTTATGCAGAATTAGCTTCCGCAGGGTAATAAGATTTGTAAACGATGGCACGGTCCAACACGTGATTGTTCTAGACCTATCCAGTATCTGATTGATGACAACAGTCCGTCAACATGGCTGCCTCCATGATTTTACTTAACGTTATTGATACAAATTGATTCTAAACATCTTAATACATATGCTGGAATGAGTTAGAACATAAAATATTACAAACTAATGTAGCTTACAATAAAATATTGAGGGAAATTTGTAATAAACAGCCAGCAATTGATGTGTAAACTAAAGGGCTTGGTTTCATACAGATTTCTTTAATTAAGCTTTTGTAAATTAAAATATAAGAATGGCCTCAAGTTTTCCTTCATATTATGTCTCTTGCTGTTTTTGATGTTACGGTGTGACTCATGTATGACTCATGTATGATTTTTTTTAGTTAATTGCCTCTTATCCTTGTAGTTACTTAAAAATACTGTTGATATTTACACAATTAGAGATTAGAGAATGGATGCTTAAAATTGAATATAACCACTACTGATTACATCTTTGACTTGACATCTACTCACTCTCCTATACTAAAGTCTGCAATTTAGGCTGAAGTAGATGCAGGAGCTGCTGGTCTACTGCTGCCAACTGCTAGATTAGTATAGATTTTATCACTGAGGTGAATGTGAATGTGTGTAAACAATGAAGTCACGAAAATAACACATCTCACACTAATGGTGGGGTTAGCAGTTTGCTTATGTCCCTGGAAGTTCTGAGTTCAGCTGCGTAGACTTTGGTGTTTTAAAATGTTGTTTTTTTGTTATAGCAGTCTTCATTACAGATAATCGTTTTTCAAGTCGTTGCTAATTTTGAACCTAATAATGGATGATCTAGACTCTAGAGATTGGTACAAGGATGTGGTTCTAATGTATGTTGACTTATGTGAGCACTAAATTGAGTTCACATCATCTTTCAATATCATTTTTTTTATTCTTTTAATTATTTTTTGAACATTTGCTCAATAATAAGGGTTAAAGGTTTTTATTATCCTATTTATCGGTAAGATCAGATGGCATCCATCAGATGAGGTAGAGAATGCCTAGTGTGTGATAAGATTGTTTTTTCCAGAACATTGTAGAGAAAACAATGGTCAGTAAAGTAAATGAAAAAAGCCTTTTGTTAACATTGCTGGGACAACATTCCTGTTTCCTCCTAGACGTCCTGTGTTCAAACTGTGTCTGAGCACTGACAGATTTGTTTTTCTCCTGTCCAATGGTAACAGGTCCTTATGGAAGTCAGTATTAAAAGTCAACTCATAATGGTAACATTTCAAATCAAATGAAATAGTTTAATATTATCAAAATGTCAAATTTGAAAAATATTACAAAAGCAATTACCATGCTCACAATTTTTGCCCTGAAGTTTCTGTTACTCTTACTTGATTATCATGGGCTACAAAGAGAGCAGCCATTGTTTTCTAAAAATCTGGCTACAATACCGCACTTTTTTACTTTTGAAAATAGGTGCAAAAGAAATATTGTGATCTCAAAAGCATTTTTGTGTAAAACAATGTCAATAATGCTCTTAAACTTATCTTACTCTAGGCTTTTTGGTGAACCTTTTTGGTAGTAATAATAATAATAAAAAAAACGTAAAGTTATTTCGTTCAGTAAAATAAAATAAAGGTTCAAAGGAAACATGTCTGTCTTTTCAAATAAAGGTATTAAAGCATGATGCATAGCCTGTGGCCTTGTTTGCACTAGAACTGTAATTACTTTCTTTGTGTAGTCATTTGTTTAAACAAAGTACAACTACAACATGATGTAAAAGAAACTCTGGATACTTCATGTTTGACCTAAAACAAAGATAAGGCCAATAATTACAATTATGCAATTTTTATTTAATAACCAGTAACAAAAACACAGCATCCTCAGATTCTTATGTAATTTTAAACTTGTGCCACATGGGTGGCAAATTATTCTTAAACAAATAAAGCACATAACACATACCAAGAAGGAAAGATAATACCTTTCCTGTGTGTTGCTGGATGCTCCTTGACAACAGATATTCTAAACCAAAATTTACATTTACCCATCAATAAATCAGGGTTGTCAAACTAATCGTTTTCACCATATTGGCAGTGTAATCCCCGTTGTAACAGAAATGTTGAGGACTGGCATTGTAGGAAGCAGGCATGACCCAAATGCACCAGAGAGAGAGACTCTTCAGGTATAGTAAGTTTATTTATGACATGCATAAACAACAAAATTAAAATAGAGCAATGGCATGAACTTCAGGGCCCAGTCTTCTCCACAACATGCCTTCCCCAATACATGAACTTTTTTGGAACTTCAGAATCAGAGAGAGAGGCCCAAGTTGACACAAGGGAAACTAATAACAATGACACAGGTGGATGCAATTCATGCAAACTCCACCCAGCAAAAAACCCAAAGCCCTAACATCAAGGAAAATTAACTAAGCAGGGCTTTATTTTTACATTATTTCCAGAAGATTTTCCCTATCTGTCTGCCTGTCTGTGCTTTTAAGATGGCCACTGTCTGAGCAACTTCATTTGCAGTTTTAATGTAGAGAGCTTGGTATACAATGGATGAAAACAAAATCAAAACCCCAGTTGCTTCATACTATACAGCAAAAGCTCAGTGCGTGGCAACACCATAATAAACCCATATTTCAGTTACTGTAGGAGTCCTGTAATTGTCTGTTAAGTGTAGCTTTCTCAACTATATTTATTTAGAGTGCCAAATCATAGCAACATCAATCTCAGGGCACTTTACACACAGTTACATACAAAGAACAAAGAAACAATACAAAACAGACAACAATGGCCCCCTGCCCTTATAGACCCTTGCAATAGCTGAGGAACAACTCCCAAAAAAACCCAGGCAGGAAAAAAGGAAGAAACCTCAGAGCAATCGACAGGGAATCCTCACCCAGGACAGACTGACGGGCAGGGAAAACAGTGGCAGTATAACAGCAGCTAATTATTATATATTATAAATTAAGAGGTCCAATTATAAGTTAACATAATATAGATTAAGAAATCCATTGTTAATGGGTAGTGAATAAGGAAAAGGAAGGAGAAAGAGATAGGGGACAGTGATAGGAAATAAATAAAAAAGGAAAAGGAAGGAGAGAGATAGAGATAGAGGACAGTAATAGGGGACCCAGTATGCCACGGGACCCCGGCATTCTTACAGCAGCATATCTAGAACCCAAGGTCCAGCCGAAGGCCTCACATGAGAAATACATCCACTGTCAGGTTGCCACTGGGTTGCTTTAAGCATAGCCAATTCGAGCAAGTAATAGATAAGAGGGAAAAAAATTATGAATTTAAAGATTGACAATCCAGAGTTCAGTGTTATTACTTTCATTAAAAAAAAAAAATGTAGATTTATTGTTTTGATTTGGAATGAATTTTGTAGTAATCCAATTCCAAGAACAAAACAACTTTCTTTAGATGATGGAACATGTGCATACATTTGTAATTTAAACATAATGAAAGATTCGGTTAGATCATGGCACAAGTTGGAGAAACCAGGCCTCGGTAGAAGGATTGTGAAGAGGTGAAGAGGTGAACAAAGCCGTTGGATGGTCAATTTGTTTAATAACAAACAGCACCCAAAACACAAAAGTTTGGTCCAAACGTCGGTGACTGGAGAAAACACAATTAAAAAAATAACAAAGTGCATCCGGATTGATCTTTCTTCTTTGCTAAATACTTTATGTTTGAAAAATACTTTCAATTTTATACCTGTATGGGGAAGTGGAATCCAATGGGAGACAAGAGGTTGGGTCTTCAGTGACCAATCACATTATTGACCACGTACCAGTTGTTACCACCCTGTGGCACTGTTGTTTCTGGTTGAGGATACTAAAGGTGTTAGAGAAGCCCCAGGGGTTGCCTGAGGAAGAATGAACTTGGGTCTATGACTGTAAAGATCTTTGAAATGTATATGTGTTTCCAAAATGTGGCGTTACCAATATGAAATCCACAAACCCTGAAGTGAGTAAACCACTGAGTTGGTCCTCCCGGTGTGAGGGTCTATAAGGGTAGGGGCATTTTCCTGTTTGTTTAACATATCTTGTTTATTTTATATAATTGTTCGTAAAGTGCCTTGGGGCAACGGTTGTTGTGATTTGGCACTTTAAACAAATACAGTTGAAAAGCTTTTTTCTTGTACATATTGTTTTGTGCTGACAAGGTATAAGCTTTTTATCCAGACATGAATGGATTCTATTGTTGTTGTAAACTTGTGATTGCCAGCTAAGCACCTCCCTTCAATTCCATTTCCTAACCACCATCTCTCTTACACTCCACCTCCTTCTTTTTCCCTTTCACCTGCATCTCCTGTCACTGATACTTATGCACAGTTGATGCCTCCCTCTCGTCTGCCTTCTCTGCCTGGATTAGTTGGGACCCCAAAGCCTCAACATTAATTTAACTTTTCAACCTCAACACTACTTAAAGTCCTACTGCTTTTGAAGTAGGTTATGGATGCCATATTCTCTGGAGTTAAAGTGCATCCACCAACCAGCTAGATTGCCCTGTAGTAGTCAGTGTGAAATTAAAGAAAATGTAAATTTTCAGTGGAAAAACTGTAGCAGATACTGATACAACCCTAGTGTGCTCTTTAGCAGTGTGGACAAAAAATAACCTGTGAAAATGTGTTTCTTAATATGTAAACACACTTCAGATCTAATAATTAAAAACAAAGTTGATGAACACGTTTTTATCTTTTAAAGAAATTATTCTTGTGATAAATTCTGGTTTTGTGTGAGGGACATAGGAGTGACAGAGAAGTATGATAGATAGTTGACATTTATGAGAATAGCACATCAGTGGTAAGGTGTAGTGTTGGAAGGACAAAAGTGTTAAAGGTGATAGAGGGACTACATCAAGGATCGGCCCTGGGCTTCCTGTTTGCTTTGGTAAGGAAGCAGATAGGAATGAACCTACATTTAAGTTTAAGTTTATTTATTTATAGAGCACATTTCATACAAGCATGTAGCTCAATGTGCTTGAACAGAAAACATTTACAGTATATCAATTAAAGACAGCATTTACAGTAAAAAATGTCAAGATGTATAGTGAGGCCATAGCGCAGGTATGTCCCTAAACTAGCAACAGGATTTTAATCAATTCTGTAATAAACTGGCAGCCAGTGGAGCTCTGCTCTCTTTGACCTTGTTTAATTCTAGCAGCTGAATTTTGAATAAGCTGCAATTTCATTATAAACTTTTTTGGTAGGCCTGAAAAAAGTGTATTGCAATTGTCCAGTCCAATTGGAAACAAATTCATGCACAAGTTTTTCGGCATCTTGTTGATTAATAAAGTTGCGCATTTTGGCTATATTTCTAAGGTGGAAGTAAGCTGTTTTAGTAACATTATTATTGTGAAATTCAAAACTTAGATCGAATTCAAGGACCACACCTAGGCTAGCTACCTGGGACTTGACATATTGGCTGGATTGAGGCTTCCCAGGCTGGAGTGCAAAACCTCACGTCTATTTTTCAGGCCAATGAGGAGGCTTTCAGTTTCATTTAGTTTCGGGAAATTCTCACTCATCCAACTTGTGACTGCAGACAGGCATGTAATTAGGCGCTGAGTGGTGCCAGTCTCATTGGGGTCGATGGAAATATACAATTGGGTGTCGTCTGCATAGCTGTGAAAGTCAATGTTATATTATCTAATGATGTTGCCCATAGGCAGTAAGTATAGGGAGAATAGGAGCGGACCGAGGCAGCTACCTTGGGCAACACCATAGGGTAGGTCATGTTTGTTAGAAACATGATCTCTGATGCTAACAAAGAACTGTCTACCTGTAATATATGATTCAAACCACTGTAGGACAGAGTCCTACACTGGATTTGATTTGAAGTATGATTGGGTCAATTGTGTCAAATGCAGCGCTTAAATCAAGGAGGACGAGAGCAGAAACTTTGTTTACTGCAGTACTGAGTCTGAGGTCGCTAATTATTTTGGTTAACGCGGTTCCAGTACTGTGGTTTGCTCGTGTAATTTTCAGCAAGAAACTGGTTGAGCTTTTTGTAGATATACATTTTCCAGTATCTTGCTTATAAATGGGAGGTTGGAGATGGGTCTATATGGGATCTAAGCCTGTTTTTTTTAAGGTGGGGTTTCACTACTGCTGTTTAAAATAAAACACACACCATTAACTACAGAGGTGTTAATGATTTGAAGTAATGGTCTAGATGGGTGGCTAAGGATGTTTTTAAATAGGGAGGTTGGAATTGGTCGAGGCTGCAGGTTGATTTTGGCAGGGTCGTCCTGTGATAGGACTAACGTTTTTTATGGTTGGTAAGTTTTATGGCTACATATTCGAAGGATGAAAAGGTGCCTAGTTTAGCCTCGGTACAGACTAATTTATCCATGAAGCAGAGACTTTTTCCAAGTCCAAGTCAAGTCTCAAGTCTTTATGCGCAAGTCCAAGTCAAGTCTCGAGTCTTTCGTCCCAAATGCAAGTCAAGTCTCGAGTCTTTCCTCCCAAGTCGAAGTCTCAAGTCTCAAATAGCTGAAAGTTTTCATATTAGACGCTATCCGAGATAATACTGCATTACTGTGTTGTTTTGGATTAAAAGTATGCACTGTACTATAGGCCTATAATATGTTATTGCACACTACACCATCAGAGTTGATCAAATCAATGTACATTGAATGCGCCATGTGAAGAAACATCACAAAAGCTTTAAGCTTGAACAATGTATTTGTGAATACTACAAGATACATACAAACTGATTTGTGTATGTGGTCTTGTCCTTTTACCAACTGAAAATAACAAATTAAGGAAAATGAAAATATATAACTGAGTACTGTATGTACTGTACTGTTCTACAGTATAGGGCTATAATATATTATTGCACACTGCACCATCAAAGTTGATCAAAAAAATGCACCGTGCTAAGAATGTGCTAAGAAATCATATGCATGCTTAGGCTAAGAAATCATATGCATTACATGCTGTTTAAGGAGAGGTTTCCATTTCTGTTATGTCATTGACAACATTAGTCCTAACTAAAACAGCCATTCATGCATAGAATTAACGTTAGGCTCAATACACGTAGTGGCCTGAAGTATAAAATAAAACAGTAACGTCAGGGGAGGGGAACTATAAAACTGGCCAACAGACTAGGACTGGCTGAATTAGTGTGCTAACGGTAACGTTTATGGTTTAATTCTGGGAACCGGGATTCCCAAGAAATGCGATCAGAACCATTTCCCGGGAATCGGAAAATGTGAAGACGGGACCCGGGAAAAATTGGGAGGAAAAAAGTGACGTGCATTTGTTCTCATATAGTAATGCGGACGGCAATGGCGTCTTTCCCCCAGGAGAGCGTGAGCGAGGGCGTGTCAGGTTTTTTTTTTCTCTTTTGCAGCCGCTTCGGACTACAATTATGAACTTAGTTTTAGTTAATTGTTCAAAGAGTTCTGTCGTTTTCCATGGTCTGTGAATATGTCTGAGTGAATGCATGAGCGATGGGGCGGGGGAGCAGGAGTGTGTGAGCGCACCTGGAGTGAGAGTGAGAGAGACGCAGCAGGACTGTGTGGTAGCTCTACGTGATGGCGTGGTTACAGCCAACAGTGACCAAATTCTGTGAGTAAGACTTCGTAATAAATGGGGGAACGCATCAGAAAAAGTGAAATAAGTTAAATGATAAAAATAGCTAATTCCTTGATGGATGGACTCGCGAGTCATAACACCGAAGTCCGAGTCAAGTCTCGAGTCTTACACGGCAAGTCTCAAGTCAAGTCACAAGTCTTTGTTTGTGCGACTCGAGTCAGAGTCTCAGGCTCGAGTCCCCATGTCTGCCATGAAGATGATTGCTACATCGCCGCCTCTCTTGTTTTGCCTTGTGGCATGGAAAAATTGGTAATTGGGGGGCAGGCTTCAATTAAAGTTGCTGCTCCATCCTCCTTAAGCCAAGTTTCAACTAGAAGCATGGCGCTTATATTTTTATCTGTGATTAATTGATTTATTATAAAGCTTTTGTTCATAAGGGAGTGAGAAAAGCTGCAGTGACTAGTTATATGGAATTTCTGCTGTCATGGGTTGTTGAAATACTGTATTTATGAGGTTTTTGTGCTTGCAGCCTGGGGTCCTACATTTTCTAAATCTATGATGATGGTGTGTTATAAGTGAGGGAATATAATGAGTTATTTTTAGTATTATTATTTTTAAACATTTGTCAGCTACCTGTCATGGAGATGATGTGCCGAATGTTTGCTGGTAGTGCGGCTGAACCTGCTTTTTTTGGGTGGACGCCATCACTGTTGTAAAACAAAGCGCGTTCCCAAAAAAGATAAAGATTATCTATGAAGGCTAAGTCTAGGAATTTGCAGGAGGCATGAAACCAGTCATTAGTCCAATCAGTCTGCTAAATCGGAGTGAAACCCGGTTGAGAGAGGGGAGAGGACCTGAGATAAAAACTGCCCCTTTTGTACTTTTTAAGTATAATACGAGTTTGTTAACTGTGCCTTAGTGATCTCTGACTCACAGCGTTGGATGTCGTTCATCCCAATATGGACCAAGATGTTCTGAGTGGATGGTGGGAGTGACTGGAGCAAGGTGGGGAGTTCCGTCAGGATATCCAGGACAGTGGAGCCAGGGTAGTAGAGGGTTTTGGCATTGAAGAATCGGATGTTTCTGATTGTGGAATCCCTGCTTACCAGTGCTGAAGGTGGAAACAGGGAGCGACAAGATGGGGCATGAATGGTGCGAGGCGGCGCGCCTGGGTCTCGATGATAGGTTGAAGACTTAGGCGAGGAGCTGTGGGATGAAGAAGAGGAGGGGGAGGAGGAGATGGAACCCTTCCATGGAGCTTGTGTGGGTGCAGCTCCGGCCAACGGAGCAGCAGTCTCCGACGGGACTCAGATGTTGTGGAGCGTGAGCAGTTCTGGTGGTCTGAAGTGTTGGTTGAGTCTGTGAGTCTCCAGGGGGATTGTCAGCGGCCTGTGATAGGGCTTTGAAGCTGTAAAATTGCCGCAGGGGAGGCGAGCCAGTTTTGGAAAGACAGCTCTGGTAAGGACGGTGTAGTTTTCTTAAAGTCACTACTTCGATCTAGGAATGCTGGGGGTGAAGAGTGGAGCAGGAAGGAAGCCGGGTTCCGGGAGGTCCGTGATTCTCATCCGGCTCTCCCAGAGGATCGGGGGATGTCCAGGGTATGGTGTCCTGGAAGTCTGTAGAGTGTGAACCAAGCCGCTGGGACTGTTCAGTGGTGAAAGTTTGCAATTGACCTCGAGCAGGTGGTTGATTTTTTGCAGAGCTTGATGGAGTTGTTAATCTTCAGGGCCCGTGGAGCTAGCCATTAGCGGGAGGTTAGCTGTGCTAGCCATGCAAGTATCCATGTATGTACGGCAAAAATGGGGGAAAAAAATCCAATGTTTCCCAGTTTCTGCTGGTTGTATATGAGGTAACTGCGGACAAGAAAGGTTAATCAAGTAAGAAATGCTCAAAAAGTGCAATGTTTACACAGAACCTCCAGCATCCAGCTGCAGTGAAAGTCACCTAGAGAGGTCGAGGTTCGCATTAGAGCAAAGACTAATTAAGTCAATTGTAGCATGTCAGAGAACATGTGTGAATAAATGGGAGAACATTGGAATGATGAGGTTACAAGGAGCAGAGTGGTCAAGGTGCAAGAGTATAGGTACTGAGAATCAACTGTTCTGAGCAGTGGAGACTGTGGAAAAGAGGTGAAGAATAGGGTACTGGCAGGATGAAAAAGCCGGACAAAAGAGCCAGGAGTGAT
Organism: Paraplagusia blochii; assembly: GCA_016785265.1. Lineage (NCBI taxonomy): Eukaryota > Metazoa > Chordata > Actinopteri > Pleuronectiformes > Cynoglossidae > Paraplagusia > Paraplagusia blochii. The sequence continues at coordinate 187,887 of JAFBJS010000077.1, forward strand.
CTGTAATAGAAGAGTGTCAGATAAGGTGAAAGGAATGGTTGACAGGACAGTTGTGAGGCCAGCAATGATGTATGGATTAGACTCTAGTAATAGGTAAAAGAAAGGAGGCAGAGTTGGAGGTGGCAAAGTTAAAGATCCTTCTGAAAAAGATTCTCTTTAGGAGTTTAAAGGATGGACAGGATCAGGAATGAGGTCATCAGATGGACAACACAAACAGAGAAGGAACAGTGGCGTAGGAATGCTAGAGAAGGAGTTGCCAGGTTGTTGACAACGAGAAAGGACAGAGAGGATTTATGGAGTTTGAATAAAAGATACAGAGAACATGGTGAAAAGGAAATTGTTCATTTGTTGTGGCAACCCCTGAAAAAGTTTTTAATTGCAGAAATCTCATGTGAAAAACTATATTCTAAATTTAACATCACACGAGTTGAATGTCTGACCTTTTAACTCTTCGGTGAGGGCCAGTCACTTCTCTGTCAACATTCCCAACATTCCTCTCACAGTCTCTGTGCATTTCGTTTTTAGTTTCCCCCACCTCTGTGAGTTTCAGCTTTGTAATATTTGAGTCTCAGTGTTTATCTGCTGCAAATATGTACACGCTGAGGCCTCAGGCTTAGAAAGGTAACCACTTGAAGAAGAGAAAATGAAGAGAAACAGCTGCTCTGTCAGATGATTGTCTTGTTTGTTTAATCATTTAAACCAAAAGTAAACCTTTTTTTTTGTAAAATCTATTAGAAACAGTATGGCTGCAGCTTAAAACAGGGACAACAACAAAACCACAGAATAAATACCTTTGGGAGGAGACAAACGTCACAGAACACAGCAAACAGACGCACGCACCAATCCTGCAGATACTGAAAAAAGGGCGTAGTTGAACATTATCCACAGAGTTCACAAAGTAAACACACAAATGGATGTGCATGTGTAAAAGCCTGCAAATATCTTTTCTATGAATTGATTTTACAAAAACATTGTTTTCCTGTCCCTTTTTTTAACCCTCAGGTGTGTCACAAGAGATTTTATTTGGGTTGTTTCCCATCATCTTTACTGTTTTGTTTACAACTTCTGTAATACTAGTTGTTAAATGGCCCACAGTTTTTAAAATAATTTAACAAAGTCTGATCAGCAGTTTCCTTGACAACGTAATTAAATAAAAGTACCCTTTGTTACATAGCAATCAGCAATAATTGCAACTAAATAATATAAAAATGCTGAAAAGTGTATTAATATGCCACCTGGAGAAAAGGGTTTGCCAACCTGCTATAAATTACTCTTGTTTCCAGTGCATTAATATTATTTTTCCTGATTTTACATAAATACTTTCACCATACTCCAGTATCTGCAGTGAGTGGTAAAAGGAGCCATTGGGTCCATAAGGTATTGTCTAACAAAGAAGGATTTTGAAAATGCCATGCAAACGATTATCCTAATACAAACATAGAAGCTACGGGGTGAAAAACTGTCCTAGTACTGTGTTTTTTATTGCATTTAGCAAAAACATGAGTAGTTTCTATTATTTTTCTTCATTTTTGTTGCTTGTTAGTTCAGCTTTATCATCTGCATTTTAAGTCATATCTTAAAAGATATATGATTCTTGTGCAGCATCTCTGGTCTGAAAGACTCTGAACAGACC
>JAFBJS010000079.1:0-33464 GCA_016785265.1 Paraplagusia blochii
CCCTCTGCCGTTAGACTCGGAAACAATTTAATACGAAACTAAACAGGTTTTTTTTTAGTTCAATAAAAATTAAAAATATTTTCAAATAAAAAAGAAAGATATTTGGGAAAAAAATAGCTGCGAAAAAAATGGACATTAATAAATAATATAAATATAGATAAATATAGAAGACAAGTCATTTTCGTTCGGTTTATTTTTGTACCACATTTATATACTATAAATATATATATATATATATATATATATATATATATATACTATAATAACATTAAAATACAATGAACAGTGATTGATTGACTGTAAAAGCTTGTATTTACTTAATCTAATAACGGCATTCGTTATCATCAAACCAGAAAACTATATCAGAAAAAATGCTTTGTAAATTGTCAAAGTATTTTTAATCTTTTTACCGAATAAACAGTGATATTTAAAGCTCAAACGGCCATTTTATAACATCGGTCTTTGTAAACACTAGAAACCAACCTGTTACTGTTGTTGCTTCACGGAAGTTTCTAGACGAACGCAGGCGACAATGAAATACAGAGGCCCAAGTTAAGGGGAGGCTAACAGGAAGTAAGTCACATAAGGTTACGTCACATCACAAGCGTGCAGACAGCTCAGGTACGTTGTTAACGGAATTTCTCCTGTTCGTTTTTATTGTAAATGTATTTTATTTTTGTTGTTGTCAACCCTTTCTTAACCCCTTACTGGTGAAAACAAAGAAAATATTCATTTCCGACTAATTATTATATTTCTCTACTGTAGATGTGTTTGTTCTCATATGATAATTAAAAGAATAAAAATATTTATATTTAACATTATGAAGTTTAAAACTAAGATATTGAATTTGTGCTAAAACATACACTAATTTTATTTTTATTTTGAAAGGAAAACACTGTCTTTTTAGTGAGTATTTTAACTAATGACTAATGAAACTAATGAATTACTTTTAATGAGTAGAAATCCACTTTATCTATTGAAAATGTGGTAAATAACTATTCCAGCTGCAAATGATTGGTTCTTGGTGCAATTTCAACATAAGTGTATAGATTATTTCTGTTCATTTTTTTTCTCTAAAATAAAAGTGGAAAACATCAAATATTCTACGTGGCCCCAAAACTCTAACGTAAGTATATGTATGGAAATTCAAATATTCATCTTCTCCATCCCTCAGGAACAACATTGCCTCGCTGAGTACCATGGAAATAAACCTCTACTCGATTGTTGTCTTGTTTTGTCTTTGCAGTAAGTATATTTTTGTTGTTTTTGTCTCTGTTTGCTGCACATATTGAAGGCAACATGACGGTCCTACACAGGAAAATGTAACCACCACAGTTACATATGCAAAGTGGAAACTGACGGATGTGTTGTTTCTTGTTGTTGTTAACCACAGCTTAAACTCCACAACCTGTCTTGTTTTTCTTTTTATTTATAAACTATTATTTTGCTCTTCCTCTTGCAGACTTGACTGTGGCAGGTAGGAAACAACCTTCTTTTTATTATTTAATCAGAACACAATTACAGCTAACAAAGAAAATCATGAACAGATCTATAAAAATCTGCCTCTGACTATTTTTTTTTTCCATTTACGTCATCCGCCTCCATCAAACCACCTTTTCTGTATTGTCTGTCTTTGCCTTGCAGACAGTGCATTTTGCTACAGGATAGAGCCGGGGACAATAGCAGGCATTGTCTTAGCAGATGTGGTGTTGACCATCATTATTGTCATTACCACTTATCACTTTGCCAGAATTCGACACCAGAAGATAGAAAACGGTAAGGCTGCAGAGGAGAAATATCAATTACTATCTGAAAAGCCTAATGCAAACTTCTCGGAGAAAAAAAGGTTGTGTTTTATATTTTAGTTTTACATCTGTTGACTGTTTTTCATCGTCTTTCTCTCTTGTCTCTTCACAGCGAACAAAGTGTATGTGAATGTCCGGGCCAACTGCAAGAGATAATCTTAAGTTGTAAATTATTACAAAATAGAAATGCCTCAGTTTTAAATCACTTGAATATGACGTATAAACTGTAATTGAACCACAAAACACATTCAAACAAAAATGATTTGTTTCCTAAATAAATGTTGATGGGTTGTACGGTATGTCACTGGTTAAATTAAAATCTGGCCACGAGGGGGCAGTAATGACAATTATTGGATGTAGAGTGGAAAAAAATAATTGATCCAATGTAATCAATTTTTGATATATAAGGAAGGGAGGGTATAAGGAAAGTGTACATTTAATTCTACCTACATCTACATCTAATCTCCTTGAAACACTCCATATAATGGAGGAGCGATTAGTCCTGTGGCAATACAGCAGTGGTCCCAAATCTCTGGCCAGTGGGCTACTTCTGGCCCACAAACTCTCCCAAATCTGGCCCATGAATGAATAAAAGCAAAGATTTGATATGCAATTGATCTTTATTTATATTTAAGATTCGTTTTTCTATTACGAGATGAATAAAGTTGGTTATTTAAAATTAAATTAGTTATTGCAACTGCTTGCTACTGTAATATTAACCAGTATATATGTTAAGAAATATGTATCTTTCTTCTTGACATATATACTTCTTTCATTACTTGTACTTTGTCAGACTTTTGTCCAGTCTGATGCTGGTTCCACCTCATCCCTGTCACCCTCAATTGTTATATGCCTAAGAAGATAACTGAATAACATGAGCATAACTAAAAATTGTCAAATATGTTTTTATATTTTTTCAGTTAAATTACTTAAATACTTTTGTGTGTGCTTTGTGTTAATTTCGAGCGAGATTCAGTTTTTCAATAAAAGTATATTAGTATATTAAAAAAACATATACTGGATTAATCTGTTTTTATTATATTATTTTTAAGTCAATCAGACTAGGCAGATATTACAAGGTAAAACAGAAACATCACATAACTAATTAATATATATATATATTATGTTCTTTTTATATTGTTATTTGTGACTGCTTTTCCTGAATAAAAACAAATGGGTTTTCTTTTAGCGCAACTTTTTTACAGAACATATCGATGAAAGTAAAGGTAAAGTTAAAGCAGAACCTGTGGTTAGTGTGACATCTAACCACTTCACGTTTGTGTTTCACAGACACCAGCTATTTACAAAAAATCCATGGTGTGAATCAAGTGACCAAGGCATCATTTTCAGCGTTGCCTGACAGTGGCTTTAAAGAGACCAAAATGTGGTTGACAAATAAAAAAACAAAGACTGCTGTCAGGTGATGTGGAAACTCCCCCTGAAATTCTGTTGAAATGGTTAGTGGTGTTAAAACCAGGCAGATTAGAGGGCTAACAGTGGTCTGGTGTTGGGTCTCTCAGCATTTGTTCTGTAGTTCAATTCCGCCTTATGTCCCTGATCCAAACAGAGAGGGTTGAGTATTAGGGTAAATGTAGAATGGGTAAAAGAAGAAAGTAGCAACAGTTTCAGCATTAGAACAGCTTTTATCATAGAAATTAAAATGAATTCAAGTTTCAAAGTGTTTCATGTGCACAGTAAGTAAAGCAGGTTTCCCTGTTCAATGAAAAGCTTACTTTGCGGTCCACACTGAATACCAAAAAGTAAAGATATATGTACATATATATAAACTATAAAAGCATATAGTACAAAAAGTAAATATATATATATATATTTACTTTTTGTAATATATGCTTTTAAAAGCATATAGTACAAAAAGTAAATATATATATATATTTACTTTTTGTAATATATGCTTTTATACTTTTACTTTTATGTACCGTAATATATAAAAGGCAATCAATCAAGAAATAAAATATACGTATAGAATCAGCGATACTTTCAGTATTTACAAGATGCAATAAATGTGCGTAAATGTGCAAATGTAGCATGTGCAATGTTAATGTAAGTAATGTTAGTTCATGCAGATCTGAGTTCCAACAGGCTTATGTAACATTTTTAGTCATTTTATTCGTTTATCAGCAAAATGGGCGTACATAATGAAAGAGAGATGTTGCTTAACATCTGCCAACTGCAAAACTGAGTGTAATGGAGAAAAAAAGGGGATAAAGAAATACATTTTATTCAACTTTTGTTAGGCTGCAATAGGAGGTATTTTTTCAAGGATCTCCAGAAACAATAAAAAAAGTTATATATATGTATATATCTGTAAATAATATGTAAACTAATCAAATATATTCTTTATACTTTAAGATATATATTCAAATATATCTTAAAGTATGTTTAAAATAGATCTGCATCTGTCTACACTATGTAAAATACACTTGAAAATCACTTAAATAATGAAAATATGAACAAAAACATGGGGTCAACTCACTGTGTAGAAAAGTGAGAAAAGTCCAGTAGGACTTCTAACAGGGAGACAGGGTGAATTTGGTGAAATGTTCTCAGTGGGAGGCGTCTACTAGGAACACACACACCCACACTCGATCAGTGTTTAGCCTCTGGTTCATTTTATCAGTTTACATGCTACGCCTTACAAAAAAAACAAAAAAAAAACACACAAACTGACAGACGGGTCCCAATCATCTTCTTTCACTCTCATTTCCTGCTCGTCCAGTGAAGATGTCTGAAGCTGTCTGTGTTACTGGCTCCTTGTTTGGTGAGATGTTTGTTGGTATTTTTTATGTCTGGTGGAAAATGTTTTTGTTCTGCTGTGACAATGTGGTTTTTTTTTTTTTTTGCTCCTCTTTCAGGCTCTTCAGAGGGGCAACAAGGTACGGTGCTCAACCTGTGTCCACCTCTCTGCTCCAGTCAGATGCTGTGTCTCTTCACTGTGTCTTATCTGTTCCACAGAGTGTGTTTCTTGTTACCTGATAAGCATATGGTCCGTGATGGCCATCATCGCCGCCGACATCATCTTGACCGCCCTTATCATTGTTTCTGTATTCTGCTTTGCAATGTACCACAAGCGGAGACGAGAGTGGGAGTCCACAGAGGGTGAGTGTCACTGGGTCTGTCTGTGCTGTCTGTGGACCTTAACCTGCTGCTGGGAGAATAACCTGGGACTAAACCATTTTTCAGTGGGTGGAAGAAATCTGTCGTTGAATGCAAAAAAAGGAGATGAAATCACAGAATCACCATACCAGGTATGTTTTATTGTTATATTTTGTTTTTTTTTAATTATATCTAATTACATTTAACTGTATGATATGACACAAAATTGAATCAGATTAGAGAGAAACAAATTAATAAATTATTGTCTTGTGTTTGTATTGTTCTGTTACTCTGTTGGTCTGTACACTGCACTGTTATGTTATGTTTAGGGACGTCCAATAATCTCGGTCAACTGATATCATCAGCCCATAACTATGTTAGCATAGTTATGTAATGCCAGCAAAATCGTCCTATCCTCCGATAATTAAAAATCGGATACGAAAATACCTGTTTTGCCCAATTTTCTTAGTTTTTCGACATTAATTTTTGACATTGGGTCATAATTTGTTTGATTCCATTTAGGGGAACATCGGCACATGGAATATTGGCAAACAAATTAATATCGCACATCCCTAGTTTTACATTTTAATATGGTATATTACGATATGTTATACTAAACATCATTATATGGTTGGTTTTTGTTTTGTAGGAGTTACATGGAGTCCAGTCAGATGTGTACAGTGAACTCCACCAGTTCAGGAAAGAAACGTCCGACGTGTAATTTCTAAATTTGTTGTTTATTGTTTATTTTGTAATTTTAATTTTCCCAGACTTTGACCAGTCGACTTATCAATCTGCCTACAGCTGTGCACTTGTTCGATACGGTTCTCGTCTAATGAAATACATATATATATATGTATACATGTACACTATTCCTCGCCTTCTTTGCCATACATTAATTTATGTGTTATTAACTGTATTATGTTAAATGTGGTATTCATTATGTTTTTATGTGTGGATACATATTATTTAATTATCACTAGATGAAATTCAAAGAACTTTTTTTTTTCCTTTTTTTATTTATATTAAAGAAATATTGACATTGTTGAGAATCCTTTGACAACAGTCTATGTAAGGTCAATCCATGTTACTACTTGTACACGACACGACATTTACTTATTGTCTTGGACCAGTTCCTATAAACACAACTCAGTTCCCTGGAAACTGGAAAATGTTTCCTCTATTTCTGCATATAATCACATTATAAGAAATGCATGTAAAAATCTAAATTTGGTTAAAAAAGTCCCACAGGGTTCTGTTTATGGAAGTAACGTGTCTGATTCCCTTGAGTCAACAGAGGGTGGTCCATGAGTCATGATGACAATGTGGACTCTGGAAAAAAAGACAAAAGCAACAATTGGTTGTGACAATTAAATAATTGTTGGATTCATTTAGAATGGACTGGAATCATTTTATATTCTTGTAAATTACAATTATTTTTTAAGTAAAAAACCATAAGGTCAACAAAAGATGAATGGAATAAACTTGAATAAAACATTGTAAACTCACCGACATAGAATTATCTGAAGCTTCTGCTCTTGGCTGGAACAGAGAAGCGACCTGGCAGCTGGTCTGATTTCAACACGGGAGTGGAAGTGAAATCAGAAAATATAAACTTTAGTCATTGTAACTGAGTAGTTTGATAGCTTTCTTACTAGGGATGTCGGTATATCTGATACAACCCGTGGGCTGATTATTAAAAAAAGAATAAGGACGTGAGCTGCAATGCTGCCATCTAGTGACTTTTCTATACATTTACCTTTAAATTAAAATTTTGAGGGCACACATTATTGGCCAAATGTATCAACAGCTTTATCATGTTTTCATTATCAGAGAAATAACCTACCTAACATACCACAGTTATGCTAATATTACATATTATTAGAATGCCTAGATCTATGAATGTCCAATATTAACTTTTTGCTTATATCTAAAATTTACCTGTAACTGTAACTTATTTTATCAACCAATAGTGATATAGGCAGAGTAATATTTATGTATTTATCTATACAAACAAAAATGCACGAGTTGGTGGTATTCTGCATACTATCTCTTGGCTATTAAAAGAGATTACCGTAATTTCTGGACTATAAGCCGCATCTTTTGTCACACAATTTCAACCCTGCGGTTTACGCAGAGATGTGGCTAATGTATGCATTTTTTCTAACTGCTTGAGCAGAAAAGGTAAGAGTGAGACAGGTCGTGTCGAGAAAGACACAAGTCACAACCGCCAATAAACACTACTGTATGTTATTATTACTATTGAAGATGCAACAAGAATGCGGCACATGCGGCTTATAGTCAGGTGCGGCTTATGTATGTACAAAATGTTTTTTCCTTTAAAAAATGTGTTGGGTGCGGCTTATAGTCCACTGCGGCTTATAGTCCGGAAATTACAGTAATGAATTGAGCTGCAATGCTGCCATCTAGTGACTTTCACTTTCATATACAGGCACTTATCCACGGAATATTGGATACTGATAAAGAAATCTAATAATTTCTTTTGTAATCCGGTTTTTATTATCAAGAAAAGAAACATTTTTTTAGAGATTTAACATGATTATGCTCTTATAACACATTGTTAGGTCTTACCATTTGTATCTGCTTCCAGGCTGGTATCTTCCCTCGTGTCTTTAGAGATTAGAGAAGCTGTGATTTAGTTCTTGATTGTTCCCAACAACACTTTTAAACACAATCTAAATGTCTCCTCACTATACCGTCATAGTCTGTGTCTTGGTTGTTCTTTGCTGCAGCCAGTCTGCCCTGGTTCTCCTCCACACTGTCCAGGTCTGGAACACCTTCGCTCTGGTCTGGGGTCAAATCATCATTCACGTCATTTACCTTTTCATGTCTTCTTTGGACACCAGAGGGACGAAATTGTCCTTCCTTCTGGCTGTCGGCTGTCATCACTTCTTCACTGTTTGTTTGACCAGTTTGTTCTGGGCTTCCATGGTCCTGCACTTGTCCTCTGGTACTGTGAATTCTACCCACAGTGTCTCTGTCCATTCCTGGTTTTCTTCCTGTTGGTTTGTTCTTATTCTTCACCACAGTCTCATGGCTTTCAAGATCTTTGACAGTATCTGGAGAAAAGTTATATTAATACAATATTAAAAGCATCAGCACAAATTAGTAACCATCTGCTTTTGGTCAATCCCAAGTTTTTTTCTGTATATGATTACAAAGGGCGGCAGAGGTGCCTCAGCGGTTAAGGAAGCGGTTATGGATCACCAGGACTTCAGGTTGGAAAACACCAGCTGCCAGGTTGCCACTGAGGTGCTGAGCATGACTCACATAACTTCCAGTGTGCTCACCATTAACAAGAAGGTATGATGCAGTGTGATATGGTTGGCAGCCATTGAGACTGTTGCCCCAGCAACACATAGGAGGATAAAGATGAATGAATGAATGAATGTTTACAAATTTTTTTAACCTTTGAATCCTGTCTCATAGAAACTCTGTGAAGAGTTTGCATCTGAGGTATCTGTAAAATGGCACATTTACAGATTTTCATTTATATATCTTAATTTTCTGATTTTGATAAATTAATCAATTCAACTAATGCATATGTATGCAAAAAAAAAGATCAAATTTACCTTCTGAGGTGTTTTCTGTCACTGGTTCACTCTGAGGTTTTCTGTATTCTGAAGATATGTGAAATTACTAATAATTACTCAAATAATCAACAGGTGGGATAGAAGAGTGAAGGGAAAGGTTTACAGGACAGTTGTGAGACGAGTCATGATGAATGGATTAGAGACACTAGGAGTAGACAGAAGACTGAGCTGGAGGTGGTGGAATTAAAGATGCTGAGATTCTCTTTAGGAGAGACAAGGATGGACAGGATCAGGAATGAGGTGGTCAGAGGGACAACACAGACAGGAAGGTTTGGACAAAAAGCTAGAGAAGACAGGTTGAGATGGTTTGGACATGTTCAGAGGAGGGACAGTGGATACATTGGTAGAAGAATGATCATAGAGAAGGAGCTTTTTCTCAGACAGTTGGAGTCAGAGTAGAAGATACAGAGCACGGGGGGGAGATGGAAACAATGACAAATACTAACAGTTACGGAACAAACCTGTGGTCTGTGGCATTGCAGATGGGCTGAGAATCTCTAGGTATACATTGATTGTGGGAAAAAAAAAGTTATAAATTATTACAACAAAAGTATTGGAAAAGTAAAAATAAACATAAAAAACAACTAACTAAACTAGTTCGAAACACTTACCACTGAGGAAGCTTAACACATTTTCTCTCCGTGCTTTAAGGGAAGGAAAGAAGAAAAAGTGTTACTGCTGTGGACGTATCTCACAAACATTCAGCCGATTAATTCTCACCTCTGACTCTGGCTGTTAATGACATTTTTACCAGCGGAAGAATAATGAGAAATAACAGGGATCTGCAACAAAATCACATCAAAATTAAGGTTTTAACCAAATACGAAGCAGTTACACTTCCAACACCAGGATGTTGGAGCAGGTCAGACATCCACACTTACAGCTTCATTGTTGAATTCAGTCTCCAGTCCAGCAGCAGCTGTTTGTTCACCAGTGGTGTTTTTCTTATATACCACCTCTGTATCCTGCCTTCTGACATTCTATAGGTTTGACACAGGTTAATTACTGAATATTCCATCATGTTTAAACCTGGAATCACATTGGAGGCTGTGTCTGTGTTTAACAGTGTGTAATAGCAAGGGTAACAATTAGGCTGCAGGCCCTGAAAGGTCTATAAGGACCTATTCATTCAGTACTTTAACAGTAGGAGAATGAGTCTGTCTGTCTGTTATCTGACTAAATAGGTGTTGTCTGTTCTGGAATATGCCAGCGTTTTTTTTGCATGGCTGGTTTGGCCTATTAAAAGATGCCACAAGCCGTGCATTGATTTCCTTCAGTGGTTCTCCATTGTCTTTTTAAGTACAGACTCTGGTCCAGACAAAGAGCTTTTAGAAGACATGGCTCATTCATCATCAATGTATGAATGTCTAGGTCACATTTTATTGGAAACATATAGTTAAACTGTCTCCACATTACTCACCACCTGCAGACTCACAGTATGGTGCAGTGGGATTTGTGTGGCAGTCATGGAGACTGAAACCTCTAGGACCCAGTAACAGAAAAGAAGGTGAAGATGAATGAACATATAGTAAAGTATGTTGTAAAATATTGGTAGGTCCAGTATTGGTGGGTCCAGACATTAAGATAAATGTGAAATGCATAAATGCTTAGATAAATGCCAAAATCTCTACGCCATCTGTTGGGGAAATACATGCATTACTTACTCCAGTGACAGAATAAAAGCTCAGAAGGTAAATTTTTCTTGTATACATATACTAATTCATGATATAGATCAATTTCTACCTAAATCAGAAAATTTAGAGATGTGAATGTTGTGCCATTTTACAGATGCTTCAGTGGCATCTTTTATCTAAACATTCATTCTTTCATTCATTTATTTATCTTATCTATCACTGGGTCGCAGGGGTAGCAGTCTCCATGACTAGCACCCAAATCACACTGCACCACCGGAGGTTATATGGATTGGGGTGGTGCTATGGTCAGAGCACCTCTGGCCACCCGGTAGCTTTTGGAATTGAGCCTACGGCCCTTTGGACCTTTATGTTGGCTTCCTTAACCATTAGGCCACCATTGAAAGGCATAATAATGTAATGATAATATAAATTACTTAAATTATTTGGATACGTAAGGAAGCCCAGATTCAAGGGCCAAAATGGCTGCTCCTGGCCCCAGGGCCAAGGTTTGCCCACATGATAAGTTACTTACTTAGGTCATATGTTATTTAGACCCTAATATTATATCTTAATAATTCAACCTGTATTGCAGTTGACATATTATTAAACCAGAAATGGACCATTATAGACAATATCCACATACACTCCTTTGAATTTTTAGTTGTTATTCCTGGTTTTATTGTTGATTTATTTTCTTAGAGGAACTACAACATGTCACTGCAACAATTGAGTGAACCTATGACCAATCAATCTGTACAAATGACATACTGTACATTCCAGCAGTGGATACATTATTACATAAGATTGATCCTAGAGATGGAGCTACCTGGTAGGAGATGAAGAGGAGATTGATGGATGCAGTGAGTGAGGTCATGGAGTTAGTTGGAGTTATAGTAGAAGATACAGAGGACAGGGTGAGATGGAAATTGCTGTGGCAACCCCTAAAAAAGAAACAAGCCGAAAGGAGAAGAAAGAAGACAAGGTATCTTTTGACAGAATGCTCTGTTTTTCTTAGCTGTATTTCAGGAAGAAACTTTTTTTTTTTTACCAGATATCTGTTCTGGTGAATTACTTTTTAGAATATATATTTTCTATAATATATAAAACTGCAGAGAGAATAGAGTTTGAGGCTGAAAGATGTGTATGTTTCTTTATCAGTTAAAATGAACAGACGATCAAACACAACCATTTACGACCCTTGCTGATTCATACAGAAAAAAGTCCCCCTCTGTTTCTGCATCAACCGTGTGGCAAAGAAGGAAGCCTTGTGAGAAAACGAAATCGAGAGAGCGCCCTCTGTAGGAAAGGCTGTTCGCACTAAGCTCTTGATCCCAATCATCGCCATATTGACGTCCCTACAGCGCTGAAAGGTAATCGTGTTATTTAACCACGAATCGTCGTCTCTTTGAGATCGTCTTTGTGGTCTTAAACGAGGGAGAAAGAACCGGCAATCCGCCTAACAACAGCCGTAGTCTTCTATCACTCAACCACGACGGTTGTAGGATGTTTTTTAAAGGCGTTGTCGTCCAGTTGCCTCGCCAGCCAGCAGGCTATTCACCCAACTAGCCTGGTAGCTTAGCACTTTTTTAGCTTTATGAAATAAAAATTTCAAGTCTTCCTCCTGGACCGGTTGTGAGTACCATCCGTCAGATAGAACATCTTATTATTCCCAAACGGTTGGAATATGTTAATTTCCGGTACGGACTCGTGTTGTAATCGAGAGATAGTTGCGACTTTGTGACCGGCTTTTTCCCGGTTTCGTCTGTTAGCCGTTAGCTGGCTGCTCTGCACTTCCACAGGCCCCGGGCCACACAGGCTCTCCTCTCTGCGCAGTATTTTAATGTGTATTGTGGTGATATTGGGGCAAATCGGGCTGTTGATATGTTTGCGTGTTTTTGTTAAAACCGATTTCACGTCGACCGTTTGTGATTGTAATGTAACAGGATTGAAATGCAGCTCCAATGGCTGGCGTGCGCTGGCTCTCGCATTTGAATCGTGTTTGCTTAACTGACAGCATTGATTGTAATCAACCTACTTTGTGTCCTTGTTGTTTTAACAGGATATACTGTCGTTGTTTAGCCCCCAGTGATGACTGCATTGAACCCTGTACCTCCTGATTAGACTGGTTGGATGCCCTTATTTAACATTCAGGTTTCTCCATTTTACCAGCCACCATTTTTACACACACGAGCCTCTAGTGATATTTTCTCAGCAACATTTGCCTCTTGTCAGTTATTTATGATCAAATATGTTGACTTAAGGTGTTTATTCCCCCACATTAACATTTAGACACGTAATGTTAATTATCTTAAAGACTTAAAATACACTTGGAATAAAAAAATGTATCATACTTATGTTATTTTTCTGTTCGTGCAGATTTTTCACCTAAGGCATCTACACCACTCCTGTTTCTATTTATATATTACCAGCTTCCTGGAGGAACCCTCCCAGGTAATGTTCTGACCTACGTTTAAATCTGTTTCAATACCAGTGCAATTGATGCTGCATTGGGTTTATTTGTAGTGGTTACCACTGATCTGTTGAGCTTTTCTATAGCTTTTGGTTTTGCTAAATTAATTTTATTTACACATTGAGGTAATGATATTGAACTACAAATGTTATTTGAGAGTACTGTAAAGTCGACTGTAAATACCGTTTAAAAAGAAAAACAAATGGTTACATTACAAAAAGGCTACATTACCCTTCACTATCTTTGAAGACGGGTTGAGCAGGATGTTTCTGGATTGACAGTGATTTATGGTTATTTCTTGGCCATCTGTATAAATTCCATCGTTGATCATGGTTAACTATCTGCAACTATATGTCAAAAAATATCCACAAATACATTAATATTATATTTGTCACATAAAATACATAGTCAATGCACATAATTGTAAAGTAAAGCTGAAAGTTCAATCTTAAATCTTAATTTCTTCTCAGTCTAGACACAAAGTAGTTAACTGACTGGAGAGTCAGTAATCTGACCAGTTCACTTGCTTTTTCCACCACTGGGTGATTCAAGACCATTACAACATGCCTTTGTGTTGTTTTCAACATAATTACCTCCATCTCCAGAGGTTGTACACCACATTAGCTCTGTGAAGTTCTACAGGTTGCAAACTTCAAAGTGTCTCCAGAATTTGGCCACCAATTGCAGACACAGTAGATTGAATGAGTTATGAGACCGTCATAATGCCCCCTATCACTGAAAATGGCCATTATAACATATACTGGGTTGTTAACTATATGTACATCCATCTATGTACCTATCTATCAAATTGTACACTAGTGCTTCTCAAATAGTGGGGCGGGCCCCCGGGGGCGGCACGTGTGACCCTGGGGAGCTTGCTTTTTTTTCCGCCGCACTACAATAAAGTGTAATTGCACATCCTTGTAAATTGAACTATATCTCTTTCTTTTTGTTTTCTTTATGTTAACAAGGATATGATGTCATGCAGAGGTGTACCTATAACTATCTTATAGACAAATGCTATTATTTATAGTTGTGGCAGAGAGTGGGTGGTGGTGGTGGGGGCGGCGCAAATTGTTTCCTTCTTGCTGGTGGGGGACGTTACAGAAGATAATTGAGAAGCACTGCTATAAACACACACACACACAAATATTCTTGTTATTTGACCAACACCAGTACTTGATTAATTTATTAAATACAAACCATTTCCTAATCATCAAACACAGTCGCAGATCTAAACACTCTGCCTCACCTCTGCCACTATTTGGTGAGTTTTACTGTGAAAAGCGGTTGATAATTGTTTGTTAATTAGATCTGTCGCTTAAAAGCTCCACAACAGCGAGATGCGTCTGAGTGTGTGGTTGTTTTGCATTATAAGCAGCATACGGTGTTGTCTCCCCTTTGCGCCCTGGTCAGATGGTCCAGAATTGAACAGTGGCTCTTTACAGTGACTGTTGGGTGTGTGTGTGTGTTTTCTTTTACATATTTTAAAACACTGTTTTGAGATTTATATTTACAGATTAACTTTCCCAAAATTGTACTTAGTGATAAAGTGATCTTTATTTGATCACCATTAGAGGAATAGCAAATAACAGTAAAGTAGTGTCTGCCTAGTGATGGTTTTGACATCAGACAATCAAACAAGCAGTACAGTAACATGGGAAACGTTCCTGAACTTCACCACAGTAATTTCTATCAGAATTACCTGCATATATTTCTTTTTGGAAGATAATAGTGTTCATAGTTCTCATATTTGGCTCTGAGCTCAGCCCCGGTGTTGATTTAATTTTATTTTCTCTCGTCCTGCTTTCTTTTTAGGAGATTTAGAGAAGATTTCGTATAGAATATGTCTGGCCCTGTTCCAAGCCGCTCTCGAGTTTACCCTGATGTAAACACACAGAGACCTCGGGAATACTGGGACTACGAGTCCCATGTTGTTGAATGGGGGTAAGGCACAATTCTGCCAAGGGCTTCTAACATTTTTTTCTTTATTTTCCATATACTGGATAATTCATTTCAATTGTATGTGTGAGACCCTGCTTTTTTTTTTCCCCTCTCAGGAACCAAGATGACTATCAGCTAGTCCGAAAACTGGGAAGAGGCAAATATAGTGAAGTGTTCGAAGCAATTAACATCACAAACAATGAAAAAGTGGTCGTCAAAATACTGAAGGTGTGAATGGACTTAATTGCTATATTATTCAAAAGATTTTGAGCATTTTTGGTATTTTTATCTATTGCTAGATTGCGTCTCACAAGAATGTCTCTCCTTACAGCCCGTCAAGAAAAAGAAAATCAAGCGAGAAATAAAGATTCTGGAGAATCTGCGTGGTGGCCCAAATATCATCTCCCTCTTAGATATTGTCAAAGATCCAGTGGTATTACATTGAATTATTTTGTACCTTGATTATTTATATTTTTACCTGTATAATTGTGTGTATTGATATACGTTTTGTGTGTGTCTCAGTCCCGTACCCCAGCTCTTGTTTTTGAACATGTGAACAACACAGACTTCAAGGTAATGAGCAGGAATTGACATGTACTATGGGGTCAGCTGTCACTGATGGGTTCAAGTCTGACAAGTCGTACGTTTTTTTTTTTTTTTTCTCACAGCAATTGTACCAAACCCTATCTGACTTCGACATACGGTTCTACATGTATGAAATCTTAAAGGTGAAGAAACGCCTACACTTTAACATTTAGTAATGTGTTTTTTTTTATCAACAAATAAGATGTCTAAATGTGTTATCTACCATCATAGGCCCTGGATTACTGCCACAGTATGGGGATAATGCACAGAGATGTTAAGCCACACAATGTTATGATTGATCATGAACACAGAAAGGTACTGTTTCCTCGCATTTCTTCAGTCTCTTATATGCCACTATTGGCAGTCCCTTTAAATCTCCCACACTTTTTTTTTTTACATTAAGCTCCGTTTAATCGACTGGGGTTTGGCAGAATTCTACCATCCCAACCAAGAATACAACGTGAGAGTGGCCTCCAGGTACTTTAAAGGACCTGAACTGCTGGTAGACTACCAGGTAAAGGCCGATCCTGTTCATGCTGTGCATCAAAATTATGGTTAAGAATCTTAAAGATATAGAATCAAGATGAGTCATTACGTCTGTTCTCCTTGTTTGCAGATGTATGACTACAGCTTGGACATGTGGAGCTTGGGTTGCATGCTCGCCAGCATGATCTTCAGAAAGGAGCCTTTCTTCCACGGCCATGACAACTATGATCAGGTATGAACAACTTTTTTTTTTTTTTCAGCAAACTCTTTTGTGGGTGTGGTTACACATTCCTTTGACACCTGACTACTGGCTGAACCAGATTTCTTTTCTGCCCCTTCTATGGTAATACTTTACAGAGCTAATCACTTGTTTGTTTCTGTCACTTTACTGAAACGCTGACCATTCAATATTATTATTATAATAAGATTAGATTTTCTTTATAAAGTTTTTACATTTTCATAAACTTTTAACTGAACCTCACCAAATGGCCGTTTTAATAAAAAAAAAAAAAAAATCGGTGAAAAAGTTTGGCCCCTCCCGCTGACCAGACAAATTCTGGTAATACTTCATAAATTTAACAATCTTAAAACAATGATGGTTCCGATAAAACTTCTAACAATATTGAATTTGTCTAACTTTTCTAATTTGTCTTGTTGTGCCTCCTTTGGGACTCCCTATTTTGGGATTCCCTCAACATTTTAATGTCATCAGCTATGTTACACAAATTGGTTATCTGGATGAATGAGAATCTTCACAGACATATGTTACACAAATTTACAGCCAAGCCTTTCCAATCACTATGGTTCACTATCCATTACAGGATTCAATCCATGGATTCATTCATTTACAATCTGTATGTTTATTTTGTCTTTGCCTATTTGAAAGCTGGTGCGGATTGCCAAAGTTCTAGGCACTGAGGACTTGTATGACTACATTGACAAATACAACATTGAGTTGGATCCACGGTTCAACGACATCCTGGGAAGGTAAAAAACACAACCATCACTATTTAACTTTGTTCGAGGATTTGGTTCTTTTCTTCTGGCTGAAATAACATGACTAAAAATGTGTCTTCGTTCTCTGGTTTGTCCTGCAGACACTCTCGCAAAAGGTGGGAGAGGTTTGTGCACAGTGAGAACCAGCACCTGGTCAGCACAGAGGCCCTGGACTTCCTGGACAAACTGCTGCGCTATGACCACCAAGCTCGACTTACGGCCAGAGAGGCAATGGATCATCCCTACTTTTGTAAGTCTTCTCTAAGTTTTACACTTTAATCGTCAGAGTTGACCCATTTGTACAGCGGCTCGCGAACTGTATATGTAATGCTATCAATACCTTAGGTCAGTGTTCCCCAACCTTTTTTGTGCCACGGACCGGTTAGTTGTGTCGTACTGTTTTCACGGTCCAGTCGTTAAGTTATGGCAGATAAATACCCCTTAATAAAATTTAATTTTCAGTGTTCTGAAATATTTTCCTACCTATAAAATCTTCCTATTCAAAATAACTGTGCAAGGAATTCTCAAGTGTACACAGCCTATAACTTTCTGTTGCCAGACCGGTATACAAGGTTAGACTCTTGTATCAATAACTCTGGGTCTTTTTCAGTTTGATGTTGTTGCCTTAAATATTTCCTAATCAAATATAGTTGCATTATTGATGATGGAATCCTAGCCATTCTATTGTTAAGTTCTTTTGTCAACATGGTTATGGACCAAGTGTAAGTAATAGCCGGATAGGGCTAAAAGGATTCAATTCACCCATGGAAAGGTAATGCTCCCCAGCCCAGTGGTTTGGGACCACTGCCTTAGGGTTAGGGTTAGAATATGACACTCTAGGTACTAGGTAGAACTAGAAAACAAGGACAAGGTCTTGGCAACCTGCATTGTTTGGTAAAGTCACTTGATCTCAAGGTGAACTTCTAAGCTTGGTGGTCTAAATAAGTGTATAGCTTTTTGATGTTTGTCAGAACACACCCTGTTTTTGTGATTACTACTGCACAACCTGAATTCTTTGAGTCATCTAACTTTTTGTATATGACACTGTGGTTGTTTTTATCAATTATTGCATTGATTTTGGGTACTACTTTACTGGTTTATAATTATTATAATCAGTGACTAAGCACAGTTATGGTAAATGTATTAATTAGCCTACAGAAGTTGTTAATCCTCACTGATAAAAGAGAATGTCATCTTACTGTTTAGGCGTTGGCCAGATCTGAAAGAGGCCAAGTCAACACTGGGGCAAACACCCAAGGTGTGTTCTAGTGAACCATGTCGCTCAGATTCTCTTCTGTCTGCAGATCCTATCGTGAAAGATCAGGGAAGGGGGGCCACTCCAGGAGGGATGGCTGCCAGCTCTACACCAGTCAGCTCCTCAAGTATGATGGCTGGTGAGTAATCCTCCTGTGAACACAAGTCCCAGGAGGGCCATCACTCTACACTCACAGATGACCCCAATTTTTTTTCTTCCCGTACCATGTAATGGCACGTTTGCTAATTAGCAGATGAGAAACTCTGTGAATAACAGCCATACTGTATTTCTTTTCCCCTAGGCATCACCTCAATGTCCTCCACACAGCCACTGGCTAACATTGCTGGATCACCCGTCATCTCTGCTCCAAACACTTTGGCCACACAAGTCCCTGCAGCCTCCGGGGCCCAACCCTGAAGCCACTTGTTCACCTGTGTTTAATGTGTGCTCATGGCCGTGTCCTGCCTAGATCTCACTGTGGCCCAGGGCCACGGCTCCCCTTTTTATGTTGGAAAAATAACAAAGAAGTAAATTTAAATTGCTTTTCACCTTCAGTTATATTTTGACACCTGGACTTGACAGAAATGTATTGTTGCACCTGTCAGGATTATTAGAATTAATTTGGGTGTGTTATTTGACAATGACATTGTCTAGAAATTCTAATAAGATGTAGACATGAAGAGAATGGATAATAATAAACTTTATTTTGTATGTTCCAAATATACAGTCTTGCTTGAAACTGTTTGATGGGCATCCTGCTGTATTACACTGTGAACCTTTACACGACTTCACAAACAGAGTCAGGAGTCTGGCGTCCCCCCCACCCTCTCCTCACCCCTCACCCGTTAACAGTGCTCGCTGGTTGCACACTGTAATGTGCAGGAGTTGATGTTTTTGGAGCTGTTAGATGCTATCATTCTATAATTGGACTTTTGTAGATATTCTACAGTTACTGTCAGGTTGCATGCACCCAATGCTGAATATCACAGGGTCAATAGTTTGCCAATTTTATGTTACCTTCACTTCTGTATGTGTATGTATGTGTTCATGTTTGTTTTTTATGAAGTCTCTTACACATGATTTTGATTACATAGACAATTTTGTAACTTTTGTTTTATGTTGGGAGGGAGTCATCACCTACAAAAACAACTTCAAAAATAAACAATTTAAACAGGGTTTTGCAGGCGCTACATGTTATTGAATATATCATGTCTTGACTGGTCGCGCTTAGGTTATGAGTGAATTTAATGCCGAGACTTGGGTCTCTATTGAATGGAATCCTACGAATATGGGATTTTTTATTGTAAAATATCTATTCTACCCTGTAAACGAATTACCTCAAATTAAAACTTCTACAAAAATTTTTTTTTTAATGCCATGTTCCTGCCTGAAAACCATGTTCAACCTTGGGCCCTCAGGCATATCATGGCGTTGGAATATGGTTCAACCTGGTTCTCCAATGTCTGTCTCAGAAATGATAAATAATGATATGCCAGCAAGGTAAGAATTCAACTTTATTAAACTGTTTGTCAGGCAGCTTTTCTTCTAAATTGCGGAATCATACACAGAATCCCTGACACATTTTTTATTAACGTTTTAGCTTTGGAATTAGCAATTTTCATGATTGTGGCTAACGTTTTATATTTGTTGTGTTTGGTGTCTGGAGTCAAAGTCCGTTCACGATTACCTTAGTATAAAAGAGACGGGTTTTAAAGAAATGTCGATAGCAAAGTGTATATTAACGACTCGCAAGTGTCCGTGTGAGTATTTAACTTTAGTATTAAAATTCTGAATATAAACACTAAATATAGGGACCTAAATTTAGTAGATGGTAGTAATGACGCTGTTCAATGCTTATTGACGAATGCTACTGCTAAAAGACGATAAAAGTTTTCACATGTCCGATTGCCCTGAAGGCGTCATTGGAGGCGCGCGATCCTCCTTGGCTACAGGACTCGGGCGGGTCTAAAGCTGAATAAGTTGACTTAACTTTCACCTCCAGTGGTATAGTATTTCCAAATGGGGAAGCTGGTGTTCTTCTCGCTGCTTGTAGGTGCCCTAGCGGCGCTGTTAGGGCAGAGGTTTGTCAACCTAAGGTAAAGAACCGACATTTTCCAAGCTTGAGCCTCCACTTTGTTTTCCAACTTCTGCCCGTGAAGTTCGGTTTGTGTGTGATGTGTGTGCAGGAGAAGAGCTCTCGCCTCCAGGGAGCTGGTGCAGAATCATCTACCAAACTGCAAACTTCTTAAAAACATCAGTAAGTAACTCACTCAGCCTTTGCACAGAGGAAAATGTGAATAAAGCATTCGAGCATAGAAATGTTTTACTGATTTTGCACCGTTTCTGCCAGTGAAATCAATCTGTATTGCGTTTCCAATGTCTTTTGAACAAGACACTGAACTACCAAGGGCAACTTTGATAAGAAGCGGACGTATATCCGCCTTCCAACCTTGTTATGTCACAAATGCTGCATGTTTATTTGGCCTCAGTCCTGTTGTAAAGTGGAGACATTGCGGATAGTGTCGTTTTAGAGACGCCATCAGCCATGAGAACAGTTCATGTCATGGATTTGTTAGAAAATAGTGTATTTTCTTTTATTATTACTGTTGAACACGTTGCATTTTTTTCAGACCAGGGCTCGGAGGATATAACTATCATCAGAGATGGACTCGCCTTTATCAGTACTGTGAGTATATTTGACTTTCAGATCAGCAATGTTTATCTGAGGTTGAACAAACTGAAATTGCAAAAAAAAGCAAAGAAAACATTAATGGAAAAAACATTGGAAGACCCAACAGCTTAACGCTAATGTTACATGAGCTAAAGCCTAGGTAATTTACAAAAAAAACATTCATTGCCTCGGTAATCCATTTAATTCACTTAAAAAAAAATTAAACAGAGACAAGACTGTTCAGCTCAAATCATACCGAAATATTAGATAACTCACCATTTATACTTTCATCGTCTCCAGGGTCTGAACTATCCTGGAATGCCAACCCCTGATGGTCCAGGAAAGATCTACACTGTTGACTTACAAGACCCTCGACTGAAGCCAGTGGAGCTGCGTGTGTCAAGAAACTTTGATCTGGACTCGTTCAACCCTCATGGCATCAGTGCTTATGTCAATCCATCTGGTAAATGCACATGTGTAGATAAATGCAACATTTAAATGTAGTTATGTAAGTCCATTTAATTTCATTAATTACAAATTTATGTTTTAACACACTAATGCACTCATTTCAGCCTGTCTCTTATACACATCTGAGGCGCGCGATCCTCCTTGGCTACAGGACTCGGGCGGGTCTAAAGCTGAATAAGTTGACTTAACTTTCACCTCCAGTGGTATAGTATTTCCAAATGGGGAAGCTGGTGTTCTTCTCGCTGCTTGTAGGTGCCCTAGCGGCGCTGTTAGGGCAGAGGTTTGTCAACCTAAGGTAAAGAACCGACATTTTCCAAGCTTGAGCCTCCACTTTGTTTTCCAACTTCTGCCCGTGAAGTTCGGTTTGTGTGTGATGTGTGTGCAGGAGAAGAGCTCTCGCCTCCATAATTGCTGTCATGTGATTTCTTTCCAGTGTAAATGATATTGTTGCCGTGGACGTGGACAGCTTCTATGCAACCAATGACCACTATTTTACTCATCCCATCATGAAAGGTTTGGTTGAGATTATTCTGGCTCAGCCTTGGACTAATGTGGTGTACTACAGCCCTGAGGATGTCAAAGTAGTGGCCGACGGTTTCTATCAGGCAAATGGCATCAATGCCTCCCCAGACAAAGAGTAAGTCTGAGTATTAATGCTTCACATGATTGTATTTTATTGTATTCTATTGTATTGTTGTATTGCTAATTCTCACTTATTCTGAATTAAAGGCATATTTACGTTATGGATGTATTAGACCAAAATGTACACGTGTTGGAGCGGAAGGAAGATAACACTCTGGTTCCTGTGAAGGTAAACATGAATATGAACATGTATTATAGGGTAAATTTGTGCATGTTTGATGCCTAACATCAGGAACCTAAGTTGGAGCAGAGAAATCTACATTTGTAATGGCAATAACAGCAAAAGATTTATGATATTGTGAAAAAAAAAAATACAAAATTCCTGTGTAATCATATTTTCTTACACCTATAATAAATGTGAAGTATACAGTGGTCTTCCTCTACTTCACGGGTCTTTCGCTCGCTACTTTAGTTTATATCCAATTTCTCAAAGATTTTTTGCTCTACATACAAAAGTAGTCTTTATACAAATTGTAATATTTTAACGTTATTGAAAGTGAATTCTTAGTCAGACTCAGGTCTCAAAACAAGTCTTTATTGTGGTGCTTTAAAACAAGGTAAAATGCAATTGTTATTGTAGGTTTGACTTCTTTATTTTATGTCATACCCTAGTCTGTGGCTGTGGGTTCACTCTGTGACAACGTTGAAGTTGACCCTGAGACTGGAGACCTGTGGCTAGGCTGTCATCCTAATGGGTGGAAACTTTTTGTTTTTGACCCCAACGACCCTCCTGGATCTGAGGTTTGACTATTTACACCTTTCTCTTAAGATGAAACTAAAGTATTGTGTAATACCCTTCACTCAGTCTGTCTCTGAATTAACCTTCCGCAGGTCATTAGAGTCCAGAACATCCACTCTGACCAGCCAGAGGTCACTCAGGTGTATGCTGACGATGGTCAGGTGATCATGGGCTCCTCCGTGGCAGCGACCTACGGAGGGAAGTTGATGATTGGCACAGTTTTCCACAAAGCACTGGTCTGTGATCTGTAGCCACTGAAGGTTTCAGGAGTAAATGTTAGGCTGTGTTGTGGTTTCCCATTAAACTGTTTAACTTATTGTACTTGAAGATGTATGAAAGAGAGGCAACTGGACTGCTGCTTTGTAGCTGGAAGAAAGTTATACTGCAGTTTTCTAGATGTAATCCTGTGGAAATTTATACTTTTGGAGACACTGAAATGAACCAGCACAAAAATGACAGAGAAGAGATGTTTTTTATCTTGATTTAAAAAAACCCAACAACTCAACTAATTTATTCTTTTCTTTGATTAAACTTTTACATTTAGGTATAAGGATACCTAAAGACATATGTGTATATTTACAGATATTTATATATATATTTATATATATACAGATCGGTTAACGGTCTGTGGCCTATCAGATTCAAACGTATCGGTCAACAAAGGGCCGATCAGTTCAAATTCAATGCAAACAATCCGATGGTTTCGGATTTACGGCCACATATTTCCAGGTCCAGTGGCCTACACACACACATGATGTCAGCTGATTTTATCAAAGAGCAAGTAGTAAGGGATTACATATACACTGGTGTCAGCAACAAGTCAGACAACGAGGATGAAATTTTCAACGATTCTAACCTAAAATCACAGGATTGGAAATATCCTGTGATTGGAATTTTAGAATTATGGTAAGCTGGACATTTTGCAAACTAGAACAACCACAAAATACCCTGAAAGGACGACAAATGTTTACAATAACCTGGAGAGATGATAGTGGGACTGATGTTTGTCTCAGAGAAGATTAAGAAAAACGTTTTGAGATAGAAACAATGTATCCGTTATCGAGTGTTAAGTGTGTTCAATTTCTGATTTTCATTTCTTTTGTCAAGGAAAAGTAATAAAATGCATCAAAATCATGTTGGATTTAACATTATTTTTTCTATAACTGCCTGCTGGAGACTATGGATCTTGTTCTCAGTAATTTGTTGCACTTGTTTTACAGTTATTGAAACTCACATCAGTGACTGAAGCACTAATCATTCAGATTTTTTTTCCTTTATTAGGCAACCATCAGGTGGTTGGTTAAAACAACTTCTGCTGTTCACACAATTCCTCAAATATGGCCTCATTAAAGTTTAACTTGATTTTTCAGGATGGTGTGTATTATATTTAATGTATGAGTACATATTTGTAAACTTGTTAAGTGAGGCAGACTGTATTTCTAGTTTTGGGTTTTATACATTGGCTACATAATGTATATAGGCCAACTGTATCCCGGGGCGTATATTGTTTATGTTGTCTGAATTGACATCTAGTAGACTTGGTGTATTGAGTGTTGGACATCAAATAAAAAAATATACTATATTAAAATTTCATTTCTGTTTTTCTTCTACTTCTTCTTAGTAACATAAAGCAATTGGAAGTTAAATTGTCAAATTATGCCGAATTAAACCGAATCGCTCCTAATCTTTAATATTTTTATAAATTGTCCCTGACTCGGATTGTAGCCTTTGAATCAAGATTTGAATTGGATCGTTTTATGAGTAGAAGATTCACACTCCTAGTACTTGTTATTGGCACCGGAATATGGTTCAACCTGGTTCTCCAATGTCTGTCTCAGAAATTATTAATAATGATATGCCAGCAAGGTAAGAATTTAACTTTATTAAACTTTTTCTATCGTTTGTCTTTAAACAGCTTTCCTTTCACCATTTCTTAGGCCTTTTTATTAATATAAAATGTTAGTTTTGTTATGGTTTTATCAATTGTCATGATTGTGTCCCACGTTTAATATTTGCTGTGTACAGTGTCTACAGAGTCAAAAGTCAGCACACGATTACATTAGTATAAAAGTGACGGTTTTTAGGAAATGTCGATATCGAACTGTCTAACGACTAGCGAGTGTCGGCGTGAGTATTAAAATTTTGTCCAAATAAACAAACACTAAATATAGGGACCTAAATTGAGTAAATAATAAGAATTGACGCCGTTCAATGTTTTTGAATTTAACCTTTTCTGTCATTTTTCTTTAGACAGCTTTTTTTCTAAATTGTGAACCCGTAGGCATAATTCCTTGAGCCTCTTTTATTAATGTAACATTTTAGTTTTGTTTGTTTTTAGCATTTGTCATGATAGTGGCTAACGTTTTGTATTTGCTGTGTTTAGTGCCTAGACTCAAAGTCCGTTCACGATTACGTTCGTATAAAAGGAACAGTTTTTAAGGAAATGTCGATATCGAATTGTCTCGTGAACGACTCGTGAATGTCGTTATGAGTATTTAAATTAGTATCATTTATATACACACAAAATATAGACACCTGAATTGAGTAAATAATAATAATGACGCCATTCAATGTTTCTGACGAACGCTAGTTAGGATGAGCGACAAAAGTTTTCACATGTCCGATTGCCCTGAAGGCGTCATTGGAGGCGCGCGATCCTCCTTGGCTACAGGACTCGGGCGGGTCTAAAGCTGAATAAGTTGACTTAATTTTCACCTCCAGTGGTATAGTATTTCTAATGGGGAAGTTGGTGTTCTTCTCGCTGCTTGTAGGTGCCCTAGCGGCGCTGCTGGGGCAGAGGTTTGTCAACCTAAGGTAAAGAACCGACATTTTCCAAGCTCGAGCCTCCACTTTGTTTTCCAACTTCTGCCCGTGAAGTTCGGTTTGTGTGTGATTTGTGTGCAGGAGAAGAGCTCTCGCCTCCAAAGAGCTGGTGCAGAATCATCTACCGAACTGCAAACTCCTTAAAAACATCAGTAAGTAACTCACTCAGCCTTTGCATAGAGGAAAATATGAATAAAGCATTCGAGCACGGGACGTGTTTACAGATTTTACACCGTTTCTGCCAGTGAATTTGATCTGTAACACACCTGGCAGTGTAGTTTTGGAGACGCCATCAGCCATGAGTAAAGTTCCTGTCACTAGTTGATTAAAAAATACAGTGTTTTTTTTATTTTATGACTGTTGAACACATTGCATTTTTTCAGACCAGGGCTCGGAGGACATAACCATCATCAGAGATGGACTCGCCTTTATCAGCAGTGTGAGTATATTTGACTTTCAGATCAGCAATGTTTATCTGAGGTTGAAAAAAACTTAACAAACATTATTGGAAGAAATCATTGGAAGCTTGGAGCTCATGTACAGAAAGCAACATTTATGGTCTTGGTAATCCATTTAATTTACTTAAAGTTTTTTTTTTTGATTTATGACAAATACAAAGGCTGGAAAAATCTCTGATCAAATCACACTAAAATATTAAATAACTGTAGGTTTTGTGACAATGAGTAAGGAAGCGGCTTCAGGTTCGAATCCACCAGCTGCCAGGTTGCCACTGAGATGCACTGAGCATAGTACCATCCTGACTTAACTTCCAGTGGGCCTACCACCCTCAGGATTTATATACTAATTATTCTTTGCCCGGGTTTTTACAAGCAGTGCCTGGCATAAAGGATTACAAGTAGTTTGTTTCTTAATAAGAAATATTTTGCAAGCAAAACCGGGATCGTCGACTCATTTGTTCATCTTCATCCAATTATCTGTTAGCAGATTTAAGGGGTAACAGTCTCCACGAGTGCCACCCAAATCACACTCAGAGCATCTCGGTGGAAACCTAAATCATTATGGACCCTCGTCCTTAACACATTGTTAAGAAAATGTAGTTTCAGAGTTGATCTCTCACTGAACTGATTGTTGTGGTTTTTCTTGTCACTTATACTTTCATCGTGATCAGGGTCTGAACTATCCTGGAATGCCAACCCCAGATGCTCCAGGAAAGATCTACACTGTTGACTTACAAGACCCTCGGCTGAAGCCAGTGGAGCTGCGTGTGTCAAGAAACTTTGATCTGGACTCGTTCAACCCTCATGGCATCAGTGCTTATGTCAATCCATCTGGTAAATGCACATGTGTGGATAAATGCAACATTTAAATGTAGATATGAAAGTCCATTTAATTTCATTACAAATGTATGTTTTAACACAATAATGCACTCATTTCAGCCCAATAGATGGCAGCAATTCATCTAAATCTGCCAGCAAGTAGAAGATGCATAAGATAACTTTAAGTTTAACTTTTAAGAAAGTTTACAGTCCTTGATCAAGGGTTTAAAATCTAATGAACTAGTAATAATTAATTTTTCTGGTTTTAAAAATTATGTAATCAATTATGTAATTTTTCTGCTGCAGACTAGTGGCTAGTAAGTTAGCGCTTTGACTGGTGTGTACTATGATGTTGCAGTATGTGAACCAACCAGGGAGTGGCTAGGATGGTCAGGCCTTTTAGAACCAGGTTTATAAAGTCAGGATTATTCAGGTTCTTCCTAACAGAGCTTTACTTGTTTTTCACCAGATGACGAGGTATACCTATTTGTTGTCAGTCATCCTCACCATGGGAGTCAAGTAGAGGTATTTCAGTTTGTTGAAGATGACCACTCCCTGCTTCACCTGAAAACAATAAAACATGAACTTCTCCACAGGTGTGTGTTTAAAAAAATAAGAAAAAAATCAAATCCCCTCATTGTTGATTTTAATTGCTGTCATGTGATTTCTTTCCAGTGTAAATGATATTGTTGCTGTGGACGTGGACAGCTTCTATGCAACCAATGACCACTATTTTACTAATCCCATCTTGAAAAGTTGTGTTGAGATTATTCTGTCTCAGCCTTGGACTAATGTGGTGTACTACAGCCCTGAGGATGTCAAAGTAGTGGCCGACGGTTTCTATTTTGCAAATGGCATCAATGCCTCCCCAGACAGAGAGTAAGTCTGAGTATTTATGCTTCACATGATTGTATTTCTTGCTAATTCTTACTTGTAAACCTACTTTTAAAGGCATATTTACGTTTCGGATTTGATTGACCATAATGTACACGTGTTGGAGCGGAAGGAAGATAACACTCTGGTTCCTGTGAAGGTAAACATGAATATGAACATGTATTATAGGGTACATGCAGTTGTTATTGTAGGTTTGACTTGCTTATTTTATGTCATACCCTAGTCTGTGGCTGTGGGTTCACTCTGTGACAACGTTGAAGTCGACCCTGAGACTGGAGACCTGTGGCTAGGCTGTCATCCTAATGGGTGGAAACTTTTTGTTTTTGACCCCAAAGACCCTCCTGGATCTGAGGTTTGACTATTTACATCTTAAGATGAAACTAAAGTATTGTGTAACACCCTTCACTAACTCAGTCTGTCTCTGAATTAACCTTCCGCAGGTCATTAGAGTCCAGAACATCCACTCTGACCAGCCAGAGGTCACTCAGGTGTACGCTGACGATGGTCAGGTGATCATGGGCTCCTCCGTGGCAGCGACCTACGGAGGGAAGTTGATGATTGGCACAGTTTTCCACAAAGCACTGGTCTGTGATCTGTTGCCTCAATCACTTTTTTAGGCCACTGAAGGTTTCAGGAGTAAATGTTTATGTTTTCATTAGGCTGTATTGTGGTTTCCCATGAAACTGCTTAACTTATTGCACTTGAAGATGTGTGTGATAAAGGCAACTTGACTGCTGCTCTCTAGCTGGAAGAAAGTTTTACTGCAGTTTTCTAGATATAATCCTGGGGACATTTATATTTTTGGAGACACTGAAATGAACCAGCACAAAAATAAATGGGAAGAGGTGTTGATTAAAAAACAAATAACTAAACTAATTTATTCTCTTTTTTAAACATTGACAGTTAGGTCAAGATATATTTTTATTTACTTCTCTTTTTTTTTTTTTTTTTTTACTTTTTTTAGGGGTTGCCACAGTGAGAAAAAATTTCCATCTCACCCTGTCCTCTGTATCATCAACTCTTAACTCCAACTACCTCCATGTCCTCCCTCACTGCATCCTCTAGCTTTTTCTCCAAACCTTCCTGTCTGTGTTGTCCCTCCAATCACCTCATTCCTGATCCTGTCCATCCTTGTCTCTCCTAAAGAGAAGCTCAGCATCTTTTACTCCTCCACTTCCAGCTCTGTCTCCTGTCTTCTACGTATTCCTATCTCTCTAATCCATCCATCATTGTCTCACAACTGTCCTGTAAACCTTTCCCTTCACCTTAGCTGACTGTCTTCTATCCAAGATCTCTCCTGTCATGTTTCTCCATCCCGCCTTTACTCTATTCTTCTCCTCTCTTCCACATTCTCCACTGCTCTGAACAGTTCATCCTCAGTATCTAAACTCTTCCTCCACCCCCACCACCTCTGCTCCTTGTAACCTCACCATTCCACTGTTCTCCCTTTCATTCTCACACATATACAGTACTCTGTCTTGCTACGACTGACCTTCTTTCCTTTTCTCTCTAGTACAAACCTCCACCTCTCTAGGTTCTCTTCTAGTTGTTGCGTACTCTCACTGCAGATATCATCTGCAAACATCATCGTCCACGGAGACTCCTGTCTGACCTCATTTGTCAATCTGTCCATAACTAAAGCAAACAAGAAGAGTTTTTTATATATATATATATACACTGTATATATATACACTGTATATATATATATAAATATATATATATATGTTTTTCTTTTATGTATGTATATATGTGTATGTATATATGTATATAGCAACATGTTATATATATATATATATATATATATATATATATATATACACTGTATATATTTGCAGAATTGACCGCCAACATCAATACATTTTTCAGTAGTTGGAAATGTGATTTATTCACACCTGGTCTTACTTAAAGTAAGACCTAAAAACATTACAAAAAGCAAAAACATCCTTTTCCCAAACTTAACTGTATTTCAGAGGCGTTGGCACAGATACAGTAATTGCAGTCTTGGTTTCTTGATGCAAGTCATTTTATCAGATTGTCTTTGTGAGTGAGGTTCCAGAAAAGAAACATCATCCCATCTCATCTTTATCTGTCGACAAATCCTCCGGTACCTTAGATATCGTGAACCTGGTCTCTCCACCATCAGGATGTGGTACACTCTGTCCTTCAGTGGCATCACTGGCAGTGACATCACTGGCAGTGACTGTGATGACGATGCCAACGTCTTCCGAGTCTTTATTCCCCACCGGTTCAGTTTTTACACACAGTGAGAGGTCAGGGTGTGAGCTGCTCTTCTCTAGGGCACCTTTTTTACTTCTGCCAGCATCTTGCTTTGGATTGTTGAACAACTCACTGACTCTTAAGTGCTTCTCACCTGGTGAGTGATCCAGCACCTGTATGTCCAGGTCATTGCAGCTTTTGGAGCGTTGGAATTTCTCCTCTTCTTTTTTGTGCCTTGCTTTGTTTCCAATCTCCTTCATGACAGTGTTGTAGTTGTCACTGTCCTCCTCAGACAGGAATTTGAAGATGTCAATAACAGACTGCTTTATTTTCACTTCTTTTATCTCCTCTTTTAGTGGTTCCTCCTCGTGTGGGTACCTGTGCCTGTGTCTTCTTCTTTTCTTCAGCACTTTGGTAGCTTCCACGACCATGTGGACGTTCCAGCTGAAGAAAAGAGACAGCCAGGCCAGACCCATGTACATCCATAACTCTGCAAGTATTCTGTACAGTCTGGGGTAGTCAATGTTGGGATTCACACCTGAAACAAAGGGTAATATTCCATCAAGGACTTGAAATTAGGGTTGATTTGATCCTTCAAAAATGAAAATCTGATTCATGCCTGGGTTTTGTCTAATGATGTGCCCTAAAAATGCTTTTAGAAGAAAATGGCTGTATTTAAAAGTGACATCCACTAGATGGCGGCATTGTAGCTCATTTAATAAATCTATATTTTGAATAATCAGGGGATTTTTCGAATGTTAGTGTTAGCAGATCCTACAAATAAATAAAGAAATATGTTCAGGTCTATATTGGTCATTTATATTGGGTAGCTAATTTAGTTCAACATATCAAATGGCAGCTATTTAAAGGAAATGCTGAACAATCTCAGAAAAACCTTAGCCTCAAGTGAAATGAGCAAACTAACCTGCTACATAATCTCCAAAACCAACTGTTGTGAGTGTGATGAAAGAGAAGTAGATGCCTTCCAGGTAGCTCCATCCTTCCACAGCCATGAAAACAAATGGGGGAATCACCAGGTGCACAAAAAGACCCCATAGCAGAAACAGAGCTGTACAGTATGTATATACTGTATATATGTGTGTGTGTATATATATATATATATATATATTCATATTCACTGTATATATTTGCAGAATTGACATCAATACATTTTTCAGTAGTTGGAAATGTGATTTATTCACACCTGGTCTTACTTAAAATAAGGCCTAAAAACATTACAAAAAGCAAAAACATCCTTTTCCCAAACTGTATTTCAGAGGCGTTGGCACAGATACAGTAATTGCAGTCTTGGTTTCTTGATGCAAGTCATTTTATCAGATTGTCTTTGTGAGTGAGGTTCCAGAAAAGAAACATCATCCCATCTCATCTTTATCTGTCGGCAAATCCTCCGGTACCTTAGATATCGTGAACCTGGTCTCCCCACCGTCAGGATGTGGTACACTCTGTCCTTCAGTGACATCACTGGCAGTGACTGTGATGATGATGCCAACGTCTTCCGAGTCTTTATTCCCCACCGGTTCAGTTTTTACACACAGTGAGAGGTCAGGGTGTGAGCTGCTCTTCTCTAGGGCACCTTTTTTACTTCTGCCTGCATCTTGCTTTGGATTGTTGAACAACTCACTGACTCTTAAGTGCTTCTCACCTGGTGAGTGATCCAGCACCTGTATGTCCAGGTCATTGCAGCTTTTGGAGCGTTGGAATTTCTCCTCTTCTTTTTTGTGCCTTGCTTTGTTTCCAATCTCCTTCATGACAGTGTTGTAGTTGTCACTGTCCTCCTCAGACAGGAATTTGAAGATGTCAATAACAGACTGCTTTATTTTCACTTCTTTTATCTCCTCTTTTAGTGGTTCCTCCTCGTGTGGGTACCTGTGCCTGTGTCTTCTTCTTTTCTTCAGCACTTTGGTAGCTTCCACGACCATGTGGACGTTCCAGCTGAAGAAAAGAGACAGCCAGGCCAGACCCATGTACATCCATAACTCTGCAAGTATTCTGTACAGTCTGGGGTAGTCAATGTTGGGATTCACACCTGAAACAAAGGGTAATATTCCATCAAGGACTTGAAATTAGGGTTGATTTGATCCTTCAAAAATGAAAATCTGATTCATGCCTGGGTTTTGTCTAATGATGTGCCCTAAAAATGCTTTTAGAAGAAAATGGCTGTATTTAAAAGTGACATCCACTAGATGGCGGCATTGTAGCTCATTTAATAAATCTATATTTTGAATAATCAGGGGATTTTTCGAATGTTAGTGTTAGCAGATCCTACAAATAAATAAAGAAATATGTTCAGGTCTATATTGGTCATTTATATTGGGTAGCTAATTTAGTTCAACATATCAAATGGCAGCTATTTAAAGGAAATGCTGAACAATCTCAGAAAAACCTTAGCCTCAAGTGAAATGAGCAAACTAACCTGCTACATAATCTCCAAAACCAACTGTTGTGAGTGTGATGAAAGAGAAGTAGATGCCTTCCAGGTAGCTCCATCCTTCCACAGCCATGAAAACAAATGGGGGAATCACCAGGTGCACAAAAAGACCCCATAGCAGAAACAGAGCTGTACAGATAAACTGGACTTTTTTCTGACAAACGGAGAAAAAAAAAAACATGTTTTGCAGGATCAAAACTTAAAATGACTTGTATATCATGCTTCATGTAACCTATTCTTACCACTGAAACATTTTTACGGATCAGGATTTGAGACAGGCGCTTGGCTCTGTCCCCAAAAAAAGATCCTAGTTCACTAATCCAGACCAGACATAGTGGGATACCACACAGACCATATAGGATGCAGAAAACACGGCCACTTTTGGTCTTTGGAGCTACATTACCATAGCCTAGAGATAGGGACAGAGACGATGGAGGACAAAATGTAAGTAAATAATGTTTTTTTTTTTTCATTACTGCAAATCAGAATAAATCACATTTGTGCCTAAAACAGCAGAATTTACAAACCTATCGTGGTGACGATGGTGGATGCAAAGATGACAGAGTTGCCCCAGTCCCATGAGTCCCGATGTTTGTCACCAGTTATGGCCACACCTTGTCCTGCAGCCTCTGACACTATCTGTTGAGTCAACACAGTGAGTTGGTCACATGTATGTGATTTATTGTCATAATAATCACATATATTTTTGTTTTTGGAAGCAACTCCTCAGTGGGATGGAAATTCAAGAACTTTCTGGAAGGTTTCCATGAACTTTCTATTAGTTTCAATTTGTTGCTACTATTGTCTCGGTAGTAGTTGCCTCACTACCCAATATGGTGCAGTGTGATTTGGGTGTTGGATGTGACTGCTGCCTGATAAGGGATAAGCAGATGAAGATGAATGAAGGCTAATATTGTGTCAGGAGTGGTGGCCCCTACTGGTTAATGAAGAAGACTGGGGTTTGCATAGCAGTACCACGACCCATGCAAGGCCAACAATATGGTGCAGTGGGATTTGGGTGTCAGTCGTGGAGACTGCTGCCCACAAGACCAAGCAACAGATAAGTCGCCTGTTGCGGTTGCTGTTTTTATTTATATTTCAGAAATAATCATAATATGTATCATCAATATATGTATCATAATATGAACATTAAGTTGCCTCTTGATTTAGCTTGTTTTTTGTTTATTAAAGTGTAACAAATATATTTAATGTCAAACCCTTCTGTTTGGCACAATTTATATATCAATCAATTTTTATTTATATTTTATTTAAATTATATATTTATATAATTTACAAAACAAGTTTGTCACATAGGGCTTTACATGGTTTTATATATATATATATATATATATATATATATATAAATATATATTTTTTCTAT
>JAFBJS010000085.1:26803-65638 GCA_016785265.1 Paraplagusia blochii
AATTTTTTTTTCACACCTCTTATATATATATATATATATATATATATATATATATATATATATATATATACATGTATATATGTATATATACATATATGTATGTATATATTCACACATATATATGTATATATATATTCTGATGAAAATATTGTTATGGTTCTTACGTCCAGAGCCACAGACTGCTTCGCCCACGTCTTCTTGACTTGGTTGTACATCATGGTGTTGTTGATTCCTAGTCCGCAGAATATAACAAATGCCTGCAAACATATTGAAATAAAATGCTTAAAAGTTTTTCAGTCTTTTGCTTTTTTTTTTACTGTAGGTGGGTTAAAAAACACATCTGCAGTGTACTAGTGTTCTTCCACATGTACTGGACTGTAGGCAGTATTTTCTGCAGTTGTATCGAGCTGTGCTGTGTATTTATGTGTGTGTTTTGACCCGCTGTTCTCTGGAGTGTGAAGAGCTGGAGTGTGAATTTGTAGCAGAGAGTTTAGATCAGATCAGGTCACTGGCAAGTTCTACTGTTGATTACAAAGCAAAATTTGGTCAACTTTGCTGTAATCTTGTATCAACATCACTTTACACATTTGGACCGCGATACAGTATTTGCTCCAATCTTAAAAGGTCAAGAAGTATGCACTGAAACTCATACTTGGTAAAAATAGAAGCGTACTGTACTGTAGAAGCTACAGTATGTCTGGGAAGATTCTCATTCATCTAGGACATTATATACAAAAAGTTTAGTTGTAAGCAACTGGACTTTGTCTTGGAGTTGATCTCCTTCAGGGACTCAGACGGGCATTTTTTTAGAAAAGGAGGACAGCTGGTTTGAGAGAGGAGAGAGAAGCCATCTATGCTCAACTGGAACAACCCAACCTTTAATAGAGCGGGAGGTCTGTGTCATTAATTGTCTGCTACAGACCTTCTGCCTCTTCGCACCTTTGTCCAGTGGTGAAGGGAGTGGTCTAGATGGGTAGATCTAACAGAGTTCTCTCTGACATCAACCAGAAACTGATGAAGTTCCTCAGTTAAAGAATGAAACGTCTTTCAACTCCAAGGACAAGTCCAGTCGACTTTTTTCTTTTTCTAGGGGTACTTAAAAATTCATCATGTGGGCCGGATTCAATGCCTGTAGTGGGCAGGTTTTGGGCCACACTCCCGTTGTTTGTTTCCCCTGGTTTACAATCTTTAAATCTACTATTTTGCTACCTTTGTCCAGTGGAGAGGGGAGTAGTCTAGAGGAGTAGAACTTCTAGAGTTCCCTCTGACATCAACCAGAAACTGATGAAGTTCTTAAGTTGAGGAACGTTTTTTTTTCAACTCCAAGAAGTAGTCCAGTCTCTTGACCTGACAAATCATGCATAAATGCTACTGTGTTGTTTTTCGGTGCCATCTATTTGGGAATTGCAAATATTGCAAGGAGATGGCAGTGTATTAATAATGTAAACCAATACTATATTTTGGTGGACCCCATTAAAAAGCCAAATGTGCCATATCTGGCCCCTGGGCCGTAGATTGTCCGTGCCTGCTCTAAGACTTAATGAGATTAGTTTCTGAATTTATTCTCCAAGTCTAACAATGTGTTGAAAAGACTGTATTTCGGAGAAGATTTTAGGACCAATTATCTAAGACTTCCATGATAAATGTTTTCCTTCCTTCGTTAATATTTCCTTCCTTCATTAAAAAGGTGTTGGTGCAGCCGGGTTCATCACAACAACAGAGTTGGGTCAACTCAGCTGTGAGTGTATTTTAATTAACCTCAAACAGTCTCTGATCTGCATCGTTGAAAGTCTTCCTGTCGAGTCGGTTCAGAATCTGTGCGACCCCTGTGGAGCGGGGACACACACACACACACACACAAACACAAACAGGTCTTTTGTGAGGACGACGGGAATAGGCGTCTCCACTCGGTGCAAATGGATTGTTTCTGGTCAACCTACCAATTATCTGATGCGTTCGATTCCAAATAGGAACACACAGCACTGATCTGATGTGGAACCCGGAGGCTTGGTCTGCCTGGACAGAGAAAAAAAAAACATCCATAGCAGTGAAACACTGCTGTTTTTATTCTAGTGAATCTTAAATTTTGAAAACTTAGTACAAAACTTTAACCAGGCCATCCCTGTCTTCTTCCTTCTTTTCCTTTAGGCTTGTTACTTTTTCAGGGTTTGCCACAGTGACTCATTGTCTTCCATCCCCCCTGTTCTCTCCATCTTATACTCTCCTCCACTGTACCTCCTCTGAACATGTCCAAACCATCTCAATCTGTCTTCTCTAGCTTTTTCTCCAAACCTTCCTGTCTGTGTTGTCCCTCTAATCACCTCATTCCTGATCCTGTCCATCCTTGTCTCTCCTTAAGAGAATCTCAGCATCTTCAACTCCTCCGCCTCCAGCTCTGCCTCTTGTCTTCTACCTATTCCTAGTGTCTCTAATCCATCCATCATGGCTGGTCTCACAACTGTCCTGTGAACCTGTCTCTTCACCTTAGCTGACTCTCCTCTATCACTTCACTCCTGACTCTTTTCTCCAGCTGCTCCATCCTGCTGTTTATTCTATTCATCTGAAATGATTACATTCTGGTGAAATGTTCAGATCTCAGTACACAACTTCAACCAGTCCATCTCAGTGTTCTCTTAAAAAAAAAATCCACCGTTCTCCAGCCTGTAGTCTTCTGAAGGCACAGACTTTCTCCTGAATTCCATTATTTTAACAGATTCAGTGTGAAAGTCCTTCGCTGCTGCAGCTGCTCCTGGTGTTTTTTTCTCCGTCTCTTCTCCCTCTGTCCTAGTTCTGCTGTTAATTTGATTTCAGGGCTACAAGATCCAAATTAAATATTTTTATTCAGTATTTTTTCTAGAATAATAAACCTGCTGTGACTGTAATATACCCACTGACTATAAAACTAACCCTAATTTATTGTCTGTAAATGACTTCTTTCACTGTGTTCTGGTTTGAACAGTTATGATGATCCTGGTGACGTTTTCTCACAAAAAAAAAATAAAAAAAACAGTGTTAAAACATTAATCAGACCCAAGTCATCCAAGATTGAAGTCATGTTCTGACAAGTCAATACACTTCAGTTCATTAAAATGTGTAAAAAAACTGAACTCGCAAGTAAATATATCGAAGAAGCTGAGATTTCTCTGACCAGGATGAGAAGAACATCTAATGTAGGTAACATCAGGCGCCATTAGGGATAGGATGTTCTCCTAGGAATTGAGTCTCAGCCCTCTCTCATGGTAAGGCAGGAAAGCTGGCCACTGCGTCATGATGCCACTAAAGCAAGTAAAACGAAAACACTCGAAAGGTTTTTTACATGAAGGACGTAGGTTCCGTACCTCAGCATCGAAGCGTGGGTCCTGACAAACATCGCTGATGTTAACAGGAAGTCCCGTAGAAGCCACCAGCTCAGAAATACTGTTGTTAATCAACCAATCAGAACAGGAGAGTTTCTCCATGCTGTGAATGACATCGGCAGGAAACAAGGAAATGATCCAAGTATTATTAATGATCACTTATAGAGTATTAGATTTAACTGTCTGTGTTGGTCTGTGCTGGTCTTTCACCTGATGTCACGGTCCAAGTTACACAAAGGCGACATGAGTTCAAAAGTCTTTGAGAACTTCACAACCTGTTGGAAAAAAATCATTTTCAGGTTATTATGTAAGTCCAGAAATACAGCTGGAATTAATGATTAAATGATGATTAACGATTAAATTAAAGGAATAAATGATTGACAGCTTATTCCTCAAATTGGTTTTGTTTTGCTGTGTCCTCGCCATCTTGCCCTGTTTCCCTTGAGGCCATGTCCCCCATTTTAGAAACCACTTCTCTAGGACATCTTCATTCCAGTCTAAATTTTAGGATTTTCATGCTCAAAACGTACTTCAAGGTGAAATGCATATTACACTCAATTATTATTTTTTCCTATTCATCTCAATCGGCCTCTGGATGCAATCTCCACAACTGCCACCCAAATACACTGCACCATGCTGTGAGCCTTTCTGTGCGGGGTGATCTTATTGGAAGTATTGTGGTTGAGAATGATGCTATGCTCAGAGCAGTGGCAATCTGGCAACTGGTGGATTCAAACCTTGAACCCTGTAGACCCAAGTCTACTTTCTTAACTACTACTGTAGGTCACTTAATAATTTCATTCTATTTTCTATTACCGTAATGTCACGACCGTAAGGCGCACTGTACTAAAAGGCGCAGTCTCAGTTCTGTGTGCCATTACTATATTTAACACACACATAAGGCACCTGATCATAGGGCGCGGGTTTTATATACAATCCACGCCCACACTTCCTCCTTTAAAGTTCTCATGGTGTCCTCTACTACGTCTTACAACAACAACACACACAAGCATACAGGTGTACTTTTTAAAAAAGAGCGGGAGCAGACCAACGCCCACACTTCACCCTTTAACGTTCTCATGGTGTCCTCTACTACGTCCGCCTTACAACAACTACACAACAAGACTTTCATGTGCGCCTTATACTCATAAAAATAAGGTACATCGATGTTGCTAAAAGGTGAAACAACCACATCTGCACTGGAAGAACTAGAGATTTTTATAAAACAAATGTTAATAAAGAGCTCTGTGTCTCACGGGTGAATCAATGTCCTCCAGCAGAAGAACGGAGCAGCGTTCACACTGCAGCAGAGTCAGGGCTCGCTGCATAATCTTCCTGACGATCTTCTCCAGGTCAGTCTGCTCCTCAAACAGGTCGTTGACCACCTCCAGCAGAGCCTGGGGGGAAAAAAAGAATCATTTTTGTTGCATTGACATAGTGAATCATTCACACTCTGCATTCCCTAAAGCTACATAAACATTTCTTCCTTGCTGTTGTTCAACAGAGCAGAGGCAAAGGAGAAAATCAATATAACATTGTCAATATCCATTGTACAACCTGTCAGTACACAACAGTATTGTGGAAAAACAGAAATTGTGAGGAAAAGGACAGATTATTCCCCGTGAACGATGAGAAAAGTAGACTGAGGTTAATTTATTACCTAATAAAATGTTCAATAAAACACCTTTGCACTTTTTTTGCTGTTCTAATTCCAGAAGACGTCACAAAAATAAGGTGGACAAATGTAATTAGGCCATATGTTGCTTAGGAGACTTAGACTAGGACACGTTTTTCCTACAATAATGAAAATGAGATAAAAATAAATGGCTGTATATTTAAGTAAAAGTCACTAGATGGCAGCATTGCAGCTCATTTGATTAACTGCACACTTATACAATGGTTTACTACAGATCCATCCTTCTGGAGACAGCAGTCTCCAGGACTGCCACCCAAATAACACTGCACCACACCGTACTTTCCTGCAGGTGGCGAGACCACAGGAAGGTTTGTACAGATAAATAAATAAATATAACCAGGGTTTTATCAGTATGAATTAATAACAAAATCATAAATCAATTGTTTGTAAAATATTGGCACATAACAAAAGTTAGTGTCTGTACTGTTTGCTTAATAATTCAACAAGTGGGCCGGTTTGAATCCCTGTAGTGGGCCGGTTTTGGACCACACTCCCTTTGTTTTTTTCCTCCAAATCTACAATCCACAATTCTGCTACAACAAAATGCCTTTTTACTAATTCATCAGTAAATTCATGAATTTTTTAACGTCTTTGTCTTCACTTGACAAATAAAGTACACTATAGAGCTACGGTTCACAGCCACCCAGAGGCTACAAAACAAGTTACAATCCTAAATATGAATATTGCACGGCGTGCAGGGACTCACCCTGCTCCTTTCATACTCTTTGCGAGACTCAGAAAACAACTTGGCATTGGAAATCGATATCCCACAGAATGGTAGATACATCTGCAGCACCTACATTAGAAATAGTGGGGGAAACGGTCAAAGTCATGCATTCATAATTCACGAGTGCGAGCCATTCATACGCAGAACAAGGCAGGAGAGAAAGACAGCGAGCGAGAGGAGAGAACAGTGCGTGTTGTTGTCGGGGTGAAAGAAAAGCCGTGATGAAGTTAGCTGCTGCTCTGCACATATTCTTCTCTGAGTTAATGAAGTATTGATTTGGAGATGGCTTGTATTTAAAACATGAAAGGCTTTCAAGTGTCTGGGCGAGCTGACAGATCAAGGTTTTCTGCCTGTCTTTGTTGCCTGGCACTCGGATCTGAAGCTGCTTTGCTTTGGCTGCATTTTCAGATCTGTCTAAAACACAAAAAAATGCAGCAAACTGGATTTGTTTGTTGCAGGAGTCAAAACACATACTCCGTGAATGTCATTTCCACTGCTTTAGTCCGCCACCTGGTGGTCAAATTGTTGTTGCCTTACGCAGGTGCAGTTGCATGCTTTTGTGTATTTTTTTGTGTTGTTTATTTCTATTTTTATTGCTTTGCTCAAAGACGGGGCCTTTTATAACTCATGATATATAATTTGCTCATCAGCGCCTCAACAGGGAGATATGATATGATGAGTTTCACAGGCGTAGAAGGGTAAATAAAACCGTAATACTGCACTACTATTGTAGTAAACTCATTCTAACTTGCTCAGGGGAGTAATTGACACTTTTTCCGCTCAAAACAGATTTCCTCCTAGCCTTTGTGTGTTTGTACATATTGCGCTTCCAGACTTATTCAAAGCTTCCCACTCTGGCGGAGGTGTTGACCTTCCCTTTTCATTTTTTTTCTAGTAATTTGCTTCCGAGGGAACACGCTGCACCTACTGCACAGCCATTAAAAAGATTCAAAGAACAAACAGTGTTTTCAGCTGCGTGTGTGTGTGTGTGATGAAGGTAGAGAAGCAGGGAACAAGTGAGCTCACAGTTCCACTGACCAAAAAAAAAAATGCAATTTACCTCTCCTCTCTAAAGCGCCCCTAATGGACAAAGGAAGTCCAATAAAACTGGAGAAACGAATGACAAATAGCCAATAAAATTCATGTGAATGCGACAAAGCCACGGTAATAACCCAGAGGCACTCGGGATTCTCACCTTCTCATCATCCTCAGTGAAGTGCGTGCCCATGGGATTCTTGTTGATTGCCTGCACAACACCGATGACTTCTCCATCGCTGTTACAGATGGTCATACAGAGGATGGACTGAGTCTTGTAGCCTGTTAACTTGTCTATTTCATCACTGAAGCGGTGATCCTGTGGGAGAGAAGGGAGAGAAGAGAGGAAGAGGGGAGGAGGAGAGGCCAGACAACCATATCATCATTCCACGGTCCCACAGCGAGAGCACTTTGGTGAGATATGCTATGATGGAGGCTTCCATGAGTCAGTGGTACTGAAGAAAAGCTGACCTGGTCATTATAAGGCCCCGGGGCCACATCTTGCCCTCTGATTATATGACCCATGTGAAGTTGATGTTAGATTATGTGTAACTACAAGGTCTCCCCCTGTGTGTGCATAGTAAAAGACTTATGCATGCACCAAATGTGTTATAAATAAATATATATATATATATATATATACATAATATATGTGTGTATGTATACATATCTTCTTTGTTATCTTGCATCATTGTTTTGGCCATAGTTTTAACACCGGATGTCTTTCCTGACGCAACTCTCACCATTTATCTCAGCTTGGGGCAGGCATTAAAAAACACTGGCACTAGACATATATATATGTGTGTGTGTGTGTGTGTGTGTGTGTGTGTGTGTGTGTGTGTACATGTCTATACATAAATATTTGTGTGTGCATTGACTCACATTTGAAACCAGATTTAAGCTTTAAAGATTTCAAATTAATTCATGAATTACAAAAAAAATCGATTCATATTGTAATGGTTAAGCAACATGAAAGTGTTATAGTGGCCGATTTTTTCCAGCGACTGTGAAGTTATCATCACTTTAATTTAAAAAGCTTTTTTAGCTACATTTTTTTAACCAGGGAAAAAATCGAATCGAATCGGATTGAATTGTGATATTTTCAGAATCCTCCACTTGTGCAATATCTGATTTCCTCATTGATACATATACAATTTTGCCAATATTGTCCAAAGACCTAATTCCGATAAATGCAGCCATCAATGTGCAATTACAGTAAATTGTGTTTTCAGATCTTATTGGTGGAAAAACCACCTTCGTTCTTACTAATATAACATTATTATGTTGTTAATAATAATAAGCCAATTATATTGTCAGACTAATATTATCGAACATGCCTTTTTATGAACATGTTCAGTTTATCATATACTGCATATATTGACAATGATGGAAGAAAATTTCATTGAACAATGTTGAGGTTATTGAGTGCAGTGAGAAAAGATACATTAGCAGCAGAAGCTGTTCAATACAACCAAACACAACAGGCATCACTTTGCTGTTGTGACCATACTGACGTAGGTGAGTCTGTCCATGGTGAGCGCAAACCCCATGGTGTGAAGGAGGAGAACCATTGTTCTAGACAAAGCCGATAACACGCTCCATGACAGGTTTCTGCACTATTGCAGTAATGGGTCTAGATCTCTGGGGAATCGTCATCATCGTGTTGCCTTAGCCTCTCAAGCAGCCCAAGGCCATGATTTAATGATGATGTGGTGCACAACTGCAAGTGTACGCAACACGAGATGCAGCTCATGAGAATTAGAATGCATGCCTTCCTGTGAT
Organism: Paraplagusia blochii; assembly: GCA_016785265.1. Lineage (NCBI taxonomy): Eukaryota > Metazoa > Chordata > Actinopteri > Pleuronectiformes > Cynoglossidae > Paraplagusia > Paraplagusia blochii. The sequence goes on from JAFBJS010000085.1 coordinate 35,400, forward strand.
TTTTGCCATGACTGGGACCAAGTGGAGGTTTTGTTCTCTTATAAATGAGCCTGTTCTCATTTGTTGGATAGTTTACCATTCTGCATGGAACAAAGTGTTCCACGTTCTAATGAGCCAAGCGTCAGTGAACAGGGAACAAAAGAACTGGCAAACAACTCTTTGATCATGAGTGAACAATTTCTTTTTTTTTTTTTCTTTGGAGAACTAAAAACAACTTTTTTCCCCCTTCAGGCCATCACTGTGATCAATACTGTGAAACAATACAGTAAGTTATCAACAACTTGAACTCAATGCACATCCTGTAACATGTTTTGGCCTCTTTCAAATTAAGAGCCAAACCTTTTCAATCCAATCAGATGGAATAATATATTGTCATAATATGGAAGAAGGTCATGTTTACATATTTACCTCGTAGGCATTCGGGATGTTGACGGTCTCCCCGTGCTCTGCCACATAACCAATGATGCCTTTCCCCCAGGGCACCTGCACCTCATTGGAGTTGAGTGAGTTGGAGGACGGTCTGACTGTGGTGCCTGAGTGCACGTCGAAAAACTTGGACACCAGCGTCCTCTTATGAGCCGGTCCCTCCACCAGGAACAGAGAACACCTGTCCGCGTCCACCAGGATGCAGACGTTGATCAGAATTTTGTAGCTGAGACTGGTCAGGTCCAGATCATTGGAGATGTCCTTCACCAACTCCAGGAAGAACTCCCTCTCGTTGGTTTCTCTCAGCCGGTACTTGTAGTCGATGGCGCTGGACGCGTACTGGGGCACATTGACGCGGGACTCCAGCAGCGCGCTCAGGATGTGAGCCGTGGTCGGTGGCAGGGAGCTGGCTTTGCGCAGGAGCGCGCGGCGCCTCATGCTGGACTGGGACTCGTGTTCGCTCAGACTTACGTGCTCGTCGTAGGTGCGGTGCGCGGTGGTGGCTTTGGACCTGGCGAAGTTGCGACGCAGCTCCATGTGGGACGACCTGCGCCGCAGTCCGTCCGGATTGCTGGACCACGGCGGGTCCCAGACTGCGCCGCGCTTCTCCTCGGCTGCGCCGCCCTTCGACGGCTGGTGCTCCTTCAACCACCTGCTGACCTGGTCGCATTTCGCCTTTCGGATCAAGTACGCTTCGAAGAGGTCTGGGTGGCAGTCAAGAAACGCCTCCACGTCCGAAAAGTCAAATGTTGTCATTGTGAGAGAGGGTGTGAGGGCACTGAAGTCCCTGCAGCTGCACTTGTTGGTGCAGGTGGAGGATGGTTGGAGGAGGATGCTGCTGCAGCAGATCTTATCCAAAAACTATTTTTTTTCCCCCTAAAACATTTACTTCTGCAGTCAGTCAGTCAGACACGAGTCTGACCGTGAACGGTGCGGAGCTCCTACAGTCTGACTCCAGAAGACTCATATTTTTTTCCATCTTGGTGAAATTCCATTCATTTGAGAACAGGAAGCTCCACCTGTCAGTCAAGCTGCAGCATGGGTGCAGTACAGACACTCTGTGCCTATGTGTCTGTATGGAAGGAGAAGGAGAAGAAGGGAGGACGAAGGTGCAGAGCTCTGTTGACTCTCTTTATATTCCTCAGCTCCACAGACTCTCTGCTGGGCGCCAATCACAACACGGCACCAACTTGATGTTTTACTACAACAATACACGAAGGGAAATCTTTCATGTTGCAGAAGTCTTACATTGAGTGATGATTGAGAAATACATTTGTTTCTCTTTTTTGACTAAGCCTTAAAAGACATTACAAAATGATTTCATTTTTACATTACTATTCATCCATCCATCCATTCATTCATTCATTCATTCATTCATGTTTATCTGCTTGTCCGTTGCCAGATCACAGGGGCAGCCGGTGGCACCAAACCCCACTGCACCATTATTATTCTATTTTATTTTTTAACCTAACTTTCAACGTTAGGTTACGTTGTTATGGTTACAGTTGATTAAGAAAAGTTGATTAAGAAATATACTGTAAGTTTTCGATTTTGACAATTCAATTTTTTTTCATCAAAACTAAGATATGCGATAAATCGGATTGATGAAAGATGAATAGGTAGGTACGTAGACAGGTATAGATGCATATAGCTAGGTAGATAGATGCATGTATGATAGATAGACAGACAGACGGACAGACAAACAGATGGATAGACAGACAGACAGAAAGACATACAAACAGACAGATAGGAAGACAGATAGATGGATATATAGACAGACAGACAGATAGAAAGACAGAGAGATGGATACATAGACAGACAGACAGACAGACAGAAAGACATAGAAACAGACAGATAGGAAGACAGATAGATGGATACATAGACAGACAGGCAGATAGAAAGACAGAGAGATGGATACATAGACAGACAGACAGACACACAGACAGACAGACAGACGGACAGATGGATAGACTGACAGACAGAAAGACACACAAACAGACAGATAGGGAGACAGAGAGATGGATACTTAGACAGACAGAGAGACAGAGAGACAGACAGACAGACAGACAGACAGACAGACAGATAGATAGATAGATAGATAGATAGATAGATAGATAGATAGATATGTGTGAAGGTATGCAGGTGTGAAGTATTTTTTACTTCCCCTCTCACTCAGGGACACAGAGCTCAGTTGAATTGACGGAGCAGAGTGTTGCTCTTCTATAGAAACCATTTTTCTGCCAAGGCCAAACAGTCCAACAGGCGCCTATCAGTGCTGGTGATGAAAAGATGAATAAAGAACAAAAGAATCTATGATGAAAAAGACTCATCGTCACAGGCATTTTTTACACTGGGGTCTGTTTAGGTGTTGGTTGGTCACTGCATGAGTACTCAGTTAGCAACGACCATGCAATGGTTTCACAGTTAACTATTAATGCACATTAGTTGCTATTCACGCACTAACCTAAAAACACTCCCAATAATCATGGTAAATACCATGGTAATGGTAAAAATCTTCGTAACGCTGTTTCAAAAAGTATTTTTTAACAACTAATGTCCACGGTATCACCACTGTCTCATGCTGGAAATATCACGGATGAGAACAGTACCAGTAGGTGGCAGTGATGCAGCCTAAAAGATGCAGGGCTATACTCAAACAAAAAGTAGTGCAGTTAGTATTGTGTAGTTGTTAGTGTAAGTTTGGGAACATTTTAAACACAAACTCTACTGTAGTTTAAAAACACTCACCGTCCATTGATTTTATTTGGTTTCACATTCTCCAATACTGGAGGGCAATTATTGAAATTATTGATTAAATGCAAAGACAGGTTTTATATGGACTTATTTCTTGCAGAATTACACGTCACATAAATTCATAACACACTTGAACGTGAGCTCAATGGCATTATCTGAATCCTTGGTGTCTGGAGTTTTGTTTAGGGTTTTGACAGGGATTACAACCCATGGCGTTAAACTGTCAATTTATGACGTGAATGGAATAAAAGCAATTCCTACAATTCCTACAGTATTTGAGATGTTATTGAAAAGGTATAGCTTTGACTACAGATTAGTTTGAACACGGTCCGTGAAACTCCCGTAGGCATCGGGCATCAATCCAAATCTGCACAATAACATTATATTAGGGAAATCACTGCTGGCTGCTGCACATTTATAATGCAGCAGCAGGAAATGTAATCCGGAGAGCAGCGGTTCCTCTGGGGCAGAACAGGGTAATTGGTTTAGTGGATTTTGCCCTAGCTGCTTGATAGCACTTTGGTGTTTTGCAGAGACTTTAGACAAGCTCTCTTGGGAAGGCCAATTAAAGTAGAATGCAGAATGTGTTTCTTGTGAGGGGCAACAAACAAGGCAGGGTTGGCTGCTTGGAAAGCAGTCCGTGTCATGTCCGAGGAAAGCCGCTGCGTTGACCTCCAGCCTTATGTTGATTGACAAGTCTGATTAAGGTACAGCTTTAGATTTTCTCCAGCCCAGCTGAGCAGAGCAGATCAGGTGTACTGTCCTGTTTTAGTTTATTCATTTATAACAGGATGCGGAAAGACGGATTTGTACTTCATTAACTCCTATTGGATCACGGTGATTTAATTTTGCAGTCAAAAACTGAAATGTGAAGATGGACTTTTTATGGGAATTTAATTTTAAACCCTTTTCATATTAAAATATTCTGTGGGAATTTATCCTCTGGTGTTGATAAAAGGGAAGGTTTAAAGATCTCTGACTTCAACCGATAAAGATTTTAAACATAAAACACACACACACTCACACACACACTCACTCTCTCAAACACACACTTTGAACTCAAACTTTAATTTTGAAGATGTCTTTTAAAGGGCAATTTAAATAATACAAACCTGCCCCAGATCCATATAAAAAGTTAAAAATACAGGGACGTTATTCTCTAGTCAAGCATTGATAATAGTATCCAGATTAACTAGGGCATTAATTTTATATTATAAGATATATATAACAAATAAATAAACAATAATGATAATGATAAATATTTACCATACTCAAGAGGAGTTTCTAGTTCTCCAAGAAAATCCTCCTTCATCATCTTTGAAAAAGTTTTTTGGTGCAGAAGGAGGGAGAGCCACGCAACCGCAAACTTGATGGTGATTGGCTAGGACAGCGTAAGTCTTTCACGTTAAGCCAATCAGAGGCAGTCGGCTCATTAATGGCCGCCATGGCGACTGGCGAGAAAGTTGAGATTTATAACGGAAGTTCAGGCACCATTTCAATTACCTGGAGGTAAAAGCTAAAAAACTGTACATTTAAAGTGAACATTATGTCCCGGAGTGAACAGTTTATCCACGCCCATTATAAGCAACGCTGAACTAATAAGCATACGTCGATTACACGGTTCTACAACACTTTTGTCCTTAAAAACGGTCGTTCACAATGTTGACGACGATAGCTGGCCGGAAGTTAGCCTAGCTAACCAACAACGGTCTGGAGCCCCGGGATATTTGGCTGCAGTTCTTAAGAATATACATTTTTGCCAATTGTGTAATATTTTTGATGTATTAAATATACATGACAAAGTAAAAGACATTTTCAGTCTAGACATTTACCTTTAATTACAATTAATGGTACACTACGTACAGACAGTTCACCTGTTGTAGTCAGTTGTGGCGCAATAAATATTCTGTAAGTATACAGTGGAGTATGAACCACTTAAAGTTACAATCTCAAATATCATGAAATATTGGGCTTATATATTTATTGTTTTTCTTACAGTGCTGCTGCCTAAATAGACAAATTACTATGTTGTTTACAATGAAAACTCACCAAACTAAATCTTGACTGTTTAAAAATGTCCCTTCTCTACATTGTATCAATGTCAACAAATGACTTAACAATTTAAATTTGGTGGTCCAGCAATGACTTAACAATGAAATCTGTAATAATTAAATTAAATACTCACATTGTCAAGTTGTGACTGTGTATGTCCATGCATGTGAAACCTACTATAAAAAAATGTTGGTTTTTTTCATTTAAGTATGTAATAGTTAATTCCCCCTGGAAACTATTTGCAATTAACTTTTGAGTCAGTGACCCTTTGGGAGAAGTAACTAGTACCTTACAAACTACTGATAAATAATAATTGTAAAACATTTTGTGAGTAACTTCAGCTATAAGATGGGAATGTGTAACCGTTTGTATGTTACAGCAGAATGTGGAGAATGAAACCGGAGACCTGAAACCTCACACTGGCCGCTCACTCTTATCTGCTGTGAGCTCCAGTTCCATTCCTGTCAAGGCAGAGTTGTATGAGCTCACTTAACTGTGGACAGGTAATATTATCACATCCCCTCCTGACGGCTGGGCCACTGCAGTGATTGTCCTGTGATTATGACAGTTGGATATAAATGATTCTTTGGATGATGATTCCATCCAGTCAACAGAACACAGGCTGTTTCTATTTCCTTACGCCTTCACCCACACACTCGGGTGAGTGTCATGGGTGAGATTATGTGTCACTCACTTTGGACCTATTGTTAATTGTGACACTGTCACTCTGGCTCTTGCATCACCTGACACCTGCCTACGAGGGAGTCCACTCCTGTCAGTGACACCTTTACAGTCTTTACTTTTTCACAGAGAGGAGCGTCGTCGTTGCTGCTGCATCAGGGAACACAGACAGAAAGTTGGATAATTTCTCATTCTTAACAGAAAGGGTAAGAAAAGATGAGAAGAAAAATGTGCTTATGTCCTAAATTATCTATCCTTAATTAAAGGTGAATGTAATCATTTGTATATCTTCTACATACTGTATGTATGTGTACATACACTCTCTACATATAGATTTATATATATTTAAAATCATGGAAATCTTTTTGTCTCCACAGGCCTGCTGACAACCAGCATTAAAAGTAACAGCATGAAGAAACACAAACTTCGTCCCAACGACCAGCTGTGAGTGGCCAGTCTCCACTTTGTTACATAATGTAGTAAAAAAAAAACCCACCTAACTTCAATCATATATTCTGTTTCTTGTTTCAGTATCCCAAATCCAACAGATGTAAATGTAGCGTGAGTTCCTAAATTATTAAAAACTGCTGAAGGAGAAGAATTCTGATGATTTCAGTTGAAACTTTAAAATAAAATAAAACTTTTGTTTTTGTCTGTGAAACAGGGAGAAAATGTCAAAAATTCCAACTCTTAGGGAACATCCCTATTCATCCCACATTTCTCGGGTGGCAACGTTCCCGTCTGTCCATTCTCCAAACCTGACTAAAACAACAGTTAGAACAGACTTGCGTCCAATGACAAGTCCTTTGGACCCAACTGTACAACACTTCAACCTGCGAAGCAAAACCTATGGTACTAAGAAAATTTGTTAGTATTATGAGAGTACTGAGGACAAATGACCTGAAATATCCTCAAGTTTTTTGTTGCCCCATTGAAGGAGCTCCGTACAGACACGAAATCTGGAATTCTCCAGTGAAGAGCAGAAAAGAGTCAGTAACTTGGAAGGACGAACAGAACTACTCTATGGATGTAAGTTGTGAAAAACATCACTGTCATTGGTGTAAAACAACAATAACTCACAATAACTCTGGTCCAGGAAGTAAAATCCTTGAAAGAGGAAAAAAAAGAATCAAACTTCAATCCTGCCAAGAGAGTGCTGTCCAACACTGGACCACATGACTGCATCTCGCCTTTTTTTGGACAAACAAGTGACAAAATTGACAACAAAGACCAATGGCTCACCTCCTATCAAATGCACTACACAGGTATTTTACAACATCATCAACCTGGGCTAAAAGCTGACTTTTGAATATAATTATTTTACAGTATTATTATTTCTGCAGATAGGTCAAATATTGAATTTCTCACCACTGTTATGTGATTTTTTTTTTTTTTTTTTTGGGGGGGGCTTCTTCCCTTTGAAAGAGTTCCTTTCTCCCCACTGCTGCCAGAGTGCTTGCTCAGTATTTGATCTAATTTGGTTTTCAGTGATATTCGTGAAACTGCTGCATTTCCAATTTCTTAATAAAACCTTAATATAATATTGACTTTATATACATTCCACCCATTTTTTCTCCAGTTGAAGGTTTGTTTTTTAATAAAGAGAAGTTTAATTTAACTTAAAAAAAAGTGCAGTCAGTGGAGGCAGAATGTTAATCTGATCTGTACAAATACAATTCACTTAAAGTGAGTGACTATGGTTTATTTGTACAGTGTAATTTTTTCTGTGACCCAGGCTACAGAAAAAAATATTACTGACCTGGTACTTTAAACTCAGATTTTGGCTTGGTTTTTAATTTTTTTTTTTTTCAAAATGAAGCCCACAGAAATGACACCATATAGTGCTGTCAATTTGCAGACTCTAACCCGTCCAGCAGGTGGTGCCATGGAGGGACTGGTTACTAATATAAAATCTTTTCTTACTTACTACTTATAAAGACCGAAAGGTGGAAAAAGGCGAAATTCAGCAAACAACCCCTCTGAAGATGAATCACTTCAAAACCAACACGATCAAACCCACTGGGATGACATCACATCCCTCATCTGTGGTAAAACACTGTTAGTTGAACCAGGCGGGTTCAACCCTGTGTCCTTAATTAGTCCAAGTTGTTCTGCCCCAGAGACGTGGGTCTTATACAATGTTTGTTTCCTCTGGGTTCAACCAGGCAGGTAGAAGGAGCAGCCAGATGTCAGTCCATGTAGGGAGGAGCGCCTTCCTTCCCTCTGCTGTCCCTGAACTCCAGAATCCACGTCCTCCGATTCAGCAGGGACCTCAGGAGATCACAGATCAGCATAATGATTCGCCACGTCTGAATTCAAAGGGCTGGAGTCGGAAGGAGAACTTCAGTGGCTGCTCTGATGAGGCAGATCTGTGTCAGGATGTCTCACGCACACAATCCCAGCACAACTGCCAGGATTCCTCACTTATGTTCAATGACCGTCATTCATCACAGAACAACATGGAAGCCAACGTGTTGGACGATCCTCTGTGTCCATACCCCAGGGAGCCAGGTGTCACAGATGATCCTCAAAAGCAGTATTTTAATGTTGACAGAAACTCCTCCAGCTGCAGCCAGTCCGCTCCAGTCCATGAATCCTTCCAAAGACCCACAACACGGCCAGCCATCCTGCCTGGCATTCACCCTGAGGAAACAGGAAAGACTACGAGGAGAGAAAACTCAGCTCCGAGCCTCCTGGAACTGCAGGATTCATTCAGTAAATCATTAGCGCATCAGAAATTTAATAAGACAACTCACCACTGTCCTGCTGTCAATCTGAGACATGAGGATACAGGGAGAAAACACAACTTCTTTGGAGTCAACTGCTACTACCTTCATGGATGAACTTCAGTATGTACTGTATCTCAATTGTGTTTTTTAAACAGAAAAATAAATAAAATATATATAATATAATAATAGAAAATAATTATTATTACATTTTCCATGGTATCACAAAAGTCAAAATATCTGAAAAACTAAAAAACTTTAGCAAATATTTTGCAAAAATAGTTAATGTTTTATTACGTCCATACATTTAGAAGAGGAGGATAACTTAAGTCTAGTAACAATTAAAAAGAAACCCTGCTGTCAAGGAAAAAAATTGTAAATAAGGTGAAATAGTATTCTTAATGTTCAGTGTAATTGATTAAATTTAATTAAGGGTGTCATAACTGCATAAAGGACCATCATTAAGATGGTAGTGCAAATCTATAATAAAAATGATGCTTAAAGCAGATTTTCTCTTAGACATCAGTTATATATCAGTTATAATAGTTTATTCAATGCTAAACACAAAGTCTGAAAAGTTAATATTTTACTGTAATTATACATAGAGAGTCAGAATAGTTCCCCCTACCAAAATCTCTATACACAAAAAATATAAAATAAATAGTATAAAAAAATCAAATACTCCTGCATCCAGAAAACAGCAGCAAAGATGAGGGTGGAGTCTTGTTTCTGCACTGGAGTCCATTTTAGGAGCAGTATCAGGGGATATTTTTTTAATTCTCTGCTTTCCATCATTTTATCTCCACTAAAAACTCTGATATGTTACACAATCGAGCTCTACATAAAGTACGGACATCTCATTGTAGATGAATGAAGAAACGACCTTCAAAGCTTTCCCACTTTACACAAAAACATTAATCTGCAGCAGTTTTTTCATGATGCTACAGAGATAAAAGCTTTGATTTTTCTCTCTCTTTAACTTCATCTTATTTTTTTCAAACATTCAAAATCCAGCACTGGGTTCACCTAAAATTCACCCCTCTGATTTGTAATGTGTGCAGTGCACACATCACGGGGACAAAGTATGAGGTTACAAAAATGCTTTTTCACACCTAAGCTGCTGCTGTCAGTCAGACTCTGAAAGGTTTTGTTGGGGAAGGTTAGTCCTTGAGCAGAGAGCCTTCAGTGATAGAACAGCTATTCATCCACACAACAGCCTTTCACACTGCAGAAACCTTCCAGTGTGACTCTAATGAAGAATCTCAAACGTCTTCAATGTACTTATTCGAAGGATTAAATTTTCAACAAATGTTTATTCATACTTATTTTCTCTCACTTTCGATAAGGTTTTCACAAAACTTTCACAAAAATGCGCAATTCTGAAATTTGCCCAGTAGGTGGTAGTATAGCGTCATCATTTCCGAATACGTCTGTAAACCTTTGGACCAGGAGTCTCAAACTCAAATAAGTTGAGGGCCACTACCCACATTATCATTTCACCGAAGGGCCGCATCAGCTTTCAGTGTTCAATACGAAAGAAATAAAATAATAAAACATCAGTTTCCCATAGATTATATGTATTACAACACTGAACCAGAAGGGGACTGTGGATCAGGGTTTTGAGAACTATAGGATTTACCATAAAATGAACAAATCAAAAAAAAATTATTATAAAATCAACTTACACATCAAGGTATGGGCCGCAAAATATCGTTCCCAGGCCGCAAATGGTCCATGTGCTGTGGGTTTGACAACCCTGCTTTAGACACTACAACAATAAACATCTTGTTTTTTTTTAAATAAAAAAAGAACTTTATACACACAATGGAGGACAGGCAAAAATGACTGCACCTAGACAGAAATAAGGTGTATTATTTGTTATTATTTATTAAGTGTAGAGCAATTTTAACGTTAGAAATGTAGAATTCGGCCAAATAGACTAGAAAAAAATACAATGGTCCATGTCAGGAGCTCAATAAACCTACCAATGAGAAAAATATGTAGTTTGGTGCTCTCATCAAGCATACTGCGCTGCCTTCTATATAGGCAGTTGTCCACTAGAGGGAGACATTGTATCACCCTTGCTGCGTGTGACGTGATCTTAAAAGCACCTCATACAAAAAAATACCTTCTACTCTAATTCTACTCAGAATTTTGACAAAGTTTAGATCAAAAATATTCTGGCAAACAGTTATTACATTGTTAATGTTACACTTTTTATAATGAAACGACATACTGTACGTCATAGATGTGTTTTCGTCGTTGCTGTTTTATGGAGCGGGATTCCCCCTATGACGTGCTGTAACCGCAAAAGAAGCTGTCAAGTGACGTAAGGCGAGGAGCTGACGTCATTTGACAGCGTTTGCTTCTGTTGTGACGACAGACTCTGTAATGTAACCTGATTGGACACCATCCTCCTCCTCTGGCTCTCTCGCCCCGCCCTCTCTTCCGCCCTCTGTCTTCCTCCTCTCTCCTGTCTCCCCCTCAGTTGTGAAAGTGCTGCTGCCTCAAAGCGTACGCAGCGCGTGTGTGTACATGTCAGCGCTGCGCCGCAGAATTCTGTTACTATAGTTTATCTATATTTTACATACCTCTGTGTTTTATCTTGTTTTAGTACATTTTCCAAACCCAGTTTGGCTCAGTCACCTGGAAATCTCATCTGGAAGTGAAGACAAGTCAAGGTAAGTGTGAACTTCTCTTTTAATATCAACCAAAGTAGGTTTCATCTATTTACAGTGTGGACAGTGTGTGAACAACCCTTTAATCTGAATTTTGTTTTTGTTTTTTTCATTAGGGTGAAGCTAACAGATCCCACTTGTTAAAGTTAAAGCAACGTGGGAAATTTCTGGAACAGTCAACAGTGAATGTGAACTTTGGAGCTACTTTAAACCCTGAGGTCAGAACTGTTGTGTTATTTGTGCTATTTTGATATTTCCTCCTGATTATATGGGTTTGTCAGCACGCACAATTAGACAGTAAACATCATTGTTTTCATTGGTTTCTATGGTTACTGCAGACATCTTCCCCTGTCCTACTGTGGACTCTTTCCCCTCGACTGACCACAGATTAACTAACACCATGTAGCAGTGACTTTTGATTGTTCAGGTCTTGATATGAGCCTAAACTGTTTCTTTAATGTAAAAAAAAATTAGATTAGATTATTTTTCAATAAAATCTGGACCAACCATTTGTGCAGCTCACAAACTGAAAACTGCTAATGAAAATCAGACACCTGTTGACCCGCCCATGTCCACACTGCTGCCCCTAATAAGTTCCTAACCTCTGGGAATCAAACCCAGGACTCTCTGCTTCTATGGCAGGTGCAATTATCTCCACCCTATTATCCGTAACTGTGTCGTGGGGGCAGCAGTCTCCATGACTCGCCACCCAAAATCACATTACACCACACCTTGTCTTCCTTGTCAACGTCAGGGTTCACCTCCTGGGCAGGTTCAAATCCCGTCATGGGTGGTTGTGGGCTCATGACCCACAGAAAGGTACAGTGTGGTGCAGTGTGATTTGGGTGGTTGCAGAGACTGCTGCACCTGCAATGCAGTAATGTATAAGCAGATGGATGGATATTTACTCATATAAACTTCTGTTTCGAGTTTTCCAAGTGCAGCTCTGTTTGGGGGTGGCAGTGGTGGCCTAGTGGTTAAGGGAAAGGACTTGGGTCTGCCAGGGTTCAGGTTTGATTCCACCAGCTGCCAGGTTTCCACTGAGGTGGTCTGATCTACTGTGGGGATGCCCTGGTGTGCAAATATGAGCTGTCTCTGCAAACATGATTTACATCGCAGCCTGAGGTGAACTAACCTCACCAATCTCGTGGGTTCTGTTCATCTTCTGCACCAGCCTCAGATTGAAAAATTGGCAAAGACGGCGCACGTCTGCAACAAAACATCCAACGAAAAGCAGCAGCAGCTTCTCTGAGTCACGCTGTGGGCTGTTTGACTGCTCCTTAGAATAGTTTCATACACTGGGAGCATTGTGTTTCTGAGCGAATCAGCATGAGTGTCATATTGAAGATATTACAAGGTTTAAAATGACGACTATCAATATTAGAACCTTTGATTCTCCACCAGCACAAATAAATGAAATATTTTTTAATATTTCAGTCTTCATCCGCAGGATCTTATAGATGTATCCAAGCTGTGAGCTCTGGCTGTGCCAGCAGAGAGAATAATGTCTCCTTATGAGTGGCTGTGTCTCTCATGCTGTGTGGATGTAGGTGTTTGTGATACTGAGCAGAGAAAGTGTGCACGTTTTCAAGATAGAAGCAAGTAAGAGTTCCTGCTCAGCCTTTGCTCCTCTCCTAGCATTAAAACAAGAAAAATCACTTAAATAAAATTAAAAATAAGGTGGAGAAATTTAGCAGGAATATAATCCTTAGCAGAGTCAATCTCACTCTCTGGAAACTGAGTCTCAGCCAAATGATGTTCATAAATATAACCATAACTTCACATGATACACAGGAAAGAATCACAGCAGTAATTGAGTCAATATTTAACCTGTTAAATTGCATGTAGAAAATAATTAACTTGGAACTTACTTTAACTGATCCATTACTGTACAAATCTCTACCAGTAAAACACACGTCATTAACACAATAGACACAACAGGATTTTCTCCGTTTTGTTTCTCTGTAATAAGGTTCAATCCACATTTAAATCCTAATCCAGAAAGGCATCATCAATATGATGCCTTCAGTGTTCACCAAACTTTTTGGCCACGGACCTGTTTAAATGCCTCGCACTATTTTCAGAAGCGGTTGTTAGGTTGTGTCAGATAAATACCCCTTAATAAAATATAATTCCCAGTGTTCTGAAATATTTTCCAACCTATAAAATCTTCCTACCCAAATTAACTGTGCATGGGCACAACAAGGATTTCTCAAGTGCACACAGCCTATAATTCTCTCCTACCAGACTAGCATAAAAAGTTAGAATCTTCTATCAATGTGTCATTTTGAGTTTATTGTTGTTGTCTTCACAGAAAATATTTCCTAATCAAATATAGTTGCATTATTGATGATGGAATCCTAGCTATTCTATTGGTCAGTTCTTTTGTTGATATGGGTATGGATCAAGTGGAAGTAATAGACAGATGGGAAACATTATTTCTTTGCGGCCCGGCACCGATTCATCCACGGACCGGTACCGGTCCCCGGCCCAGTGGTTGGAGACCACTGTCTTATTTGACAGTAATATGAAAAACACTATCGCTCACATTTAAATGTATCAATGTTCTCTTCTGTCAAATGTCACAAGGGAAACACAATGAGACCTGTCTCTTATACACATCTAGATGTGTATAAGAGACAGCCGGTGTACAAGGTTAATATCTTGTATCACTGACACTGATCCTAGCCATTCTATTGTTCAGTTCTTTTGTTGATATGGGTATGGATCAAGTGGAAGTAATAGACAGATGGGGACAAAAAGAAACATTATTTCTCTGCGGCCCTGCACCGATTCATCCACGGACCGGTACCGGTACCCGGCCCAGTGTTTGGAGACCACTGTCTTATTTGACAGTAATATGAAAAACACTATGGCTCACATTTAAATGTATCAATGTGGTGAAATGACGACTTACAATTTGATATTTCAAAAATGAATTGTGATTTATTTAGTGTTCTTGAGCATTTTGTCCTAACTCTGCTGCACCTCAAATGTTCTACTCACAGAAACAGGGCATTGGTTCAGTTTGTGGGGATCTATGGTCTTGTTGTGAACCAGATTAAAACACAGACGGTCTTTCAGCTTCTGCGGTGGATGTTTTAGTGCAAAAATGTGTGCGGTTGAATAGGCTGCTTTGAGAGGATTCTGCAAAAATGTTGGGAGTGGTTCCTCAAGTGTTGGTGCAGAGGGTAGAACCCAAAACTGAACCCAGCTGAATAGTTAAGGAGTGGGTGGTTATAATTTTGGTTATTGATCTTTGTATTCTACAAAGTATCTTTGGAATTATGATGGTTAATCCAAGCTAGTCCCGATTAATCAAGAAAATTGTCTAAATAAAGCAAAAAATAGCTGTTTTGATATTGTGCGGATTCAAAGTTGCATAATTAGTCTGTGACCTACACTCATCGATTGTAACTTTTATGTTAAAATATATAATATCACACGTTTGTTTGTCACACTAACTGCAGCTAGAGGGCACTGGTGTGACTTTTTCTCCAGGGCGACTTATACTAAGAAAAAAAAACAGTATAATGCTAAAAAAGAAGACAAATAACAACATCAGGATTGAAATGCGTCGATACTTGAGTTTATTTGCTACTAATACAAATGATGTAAAATGATGTCAATTGTATTTGACAAACACAACACAAATCCAACCAACAATATGTAACAGAGGGCCTAATTGGATACTCATAATCAGTATCATTGTGATAATAACATGAAATAATAACATTGTCTAAATTTCAGGATAAAAACACACTTTTTATTCTGTCCAATGACCTCGGGCGCCAAATGTCCAACTAAACGTCACAGTCACACTACAATAAATATAAGGAATAACCTGATGCAATTTTTTTTTATCACATAAACTGTTATGATTGTAGTCATCCATCAAGCTTGACGTCCAATTAATTTTTTTTTCGTATAAATTGTCGGAACTTTGCATCTTAATGTTGGCTGGTGGGACGTGTTGAGAGTTGCTGTCAAACCCTGAGTGTTGGGACTGAGATTCTTGTTGTTGAGCCAATCACTCAATCTTACAGTTCCCAAGTTTGTTTTTTTTTACTGCTGTCAGACTCAAAATGCACCATCACACAAGAAAGAATCTCTGTAATGTGTGGAATGCAAAGTAGGGAGAGGAATACCGTGTAAACAGTGGGACAGTGGACAGAAAACTACAGTACAGGTATCGAGTCCTTACTGTAGCTTGTTGCATGTTTTTTCCTGTCAAGTTGTATCTTGTTGTCCATTGTTGGGCTCTAATCTATGTGATTCCAGTGTCTGCATGTCATCAACTAACCAGCAGGTGAATGGATAGGAGTGAGGAAAAGAACATTTTAGTTTGTGGTGTAGATTTTCATGGGTTAGTATAGATGATGTCGTTGGTTCTACCCCCATCGTAGTGGGCTTTCTTTACGTTTGTATTTTTTCCATTTTCTCCAGAAATATCAGGGAAAAACACAACACACAAGCAAACAAAAATCTCTCAAGAAGAATAAATAATAAAATAAAGTAATCTTCTTGTTTAAATGACCTCTTATTTGACAATGCTAATCCATAATTTCCTAAGGGACACTCCTGGCAGAATGATAATGCGTCTATCTGTCTCTAATGCACTGGCAGGAATTGAAGAAAGACACAAAGATCTTCTCATAAAGTTTTTATAGAAATCTGCTGCAAACTACCACAAAATTATCTAATAGTCCTGTCTTTCATGATTTGACAAACTAATAAAAAATCTATACAATAGAATAATAATAATTGTAGGGAAAATTAAGTGAAATTTGACAATTTGCAAAGTACACAGGGATCCACTGGAATCAATGTCCCTGATTTTGTCTATCTCTGGTCTTCAAATCCCTACATAACCCTATACCTTTAAATATACCGTAATTTCTGGACTATAAGCCGCACCCAATGCATTTTTTCAGGAAAAAACATTTTGTACATACATAAGCCGCACCTGACTATAAGCCGCATTCTTTTTGCATTTTCCATGATGAGGGTCAGTTTAGGCTAATTTCATACATGTACAAAGCGCATTACCATACGTTAAACTTCTTCTTCTATGGTGTTTATTGGCGGTTGTGACTTGCGTCTTTCTTGACACCACCTGTCTCACTCTTACCTTTTCTGTTCGAGCAGTTAGAAAAAATGCATACATTAGCCACATCTCTGCATAAGCCGCAGGGTTGAAGTTGTGTGACAAAAGTTGTGGCTTATAGTCCGGAAATTACTGTAATACCTTGGACCTATGCTGTTCTTCTCAGTATATCAGTTTGATCAATTTTTAAATGTAAAATATTGAGGCGATAATTCTGCATAAATTACAAATAAAAATTGAAAAACTTTCAACTTTATTTACAAAAAATATGTCCAAGTGATAGAACTTTGTCTGGTTTTCATCATGCGTTTGAGTTGATGTTTTAGATGATCAGGAATTGTTACCAAAGAGACACATCATCATAGATTATTGATGACCTCTGGTTCAGCTCCATTGTCATGAGATATCTGCAAAATTTACGCTAAACAGGTGGATGACACAGGGGGGGCCGAGGGGGCGGGTGTCTCCTGATGGTTTGTCAGTGGTTGTCTGCATTGTAATGAGCCACTGCTGAGTTATGGGTCTGCACAGAACAAAGGACAGAAACTCTGCTGCATTTAGACGAGACAACGGAGAAGATCGGCAGAAAGGGGGAGAGAGGGAGGATAAGGGCGCGGAAGGGTGATGAGGATGTGGTTGATTAACAGGATGTTTTGTGGCATCAGTGAGTGTGGGTGAAGGGAAGCCTGTCATGTCTCTGAGTAGGGACTAACATTGTCTCCTGTATAAATGAATTGTTTTTCACTGCCATCATCTGGTTGTAAAGTACTGGACATCAAGCTGAAAAAAATATTGGACAACCGTCTACCTACATGATAGACAGTCTGATCCTGTCTTGGTGTTAAACATGAGGTAATGGTCCCCTGAGGTCTTACTTACAGTAACTCCTGTTTAATAAAACTGGGTTTAAAAATCTGATCATGTTTAGAGGAAAATAGATGAAATGACTCAGGAATAAGGATGGACGCAGTCATTTTTGTTCTGATTAGAGGCCGTCTTACAGTAATTTGCCTTGTGGTGTATTTACAAGAATAATACTTTGAAAAGTGTTAGCAAAAGCTTTGAAATTGAGGAAAATGAGCCTTTGTGTGTTTTCTTCAATTCCTGTGAGTATATTAGTGTTGTACTCAACTACTTAGGTCCAGGCTATATACTGTGGGCTGTTTTCGTGAAGCAAATGTAAGTACAGAACCATGTTGCGTTGTATTAGTAATGGAATTTTAAGCATGTGAAAAGGAAATAACGCACAGCAATAGCAAAGTTGGTGAAAACAAAATTGCAAAAAAAAAATTGAGCTACGGCAGTAGTATGAAATTAGATTTTTTTTTTCTTCTCGTAAGAAGGTTTTGTCATAGTTCATCTTTATTGGACCTTCCAACTTCTCATTTCTTTCTGCTCTATAAGCATCAATGTAAAGAGCACAGTAGGGGAAAAATAATAAAATAATTTTTAAAAACATTTTTCTCTCTTTTTTTCTATTCCAGGGTCAGATTTCTGGAGGCTATTCTTGTTCTTGTGGCTCCTTGTGGACTCTGCAACCTTTCTGCAGCATTACCCCGAAGCTCTGACCATCTGTGTTTGGTCCAGTGAAGGTGTGGTCACACACATAGACACACACACACACACACACACACACACAGAGAAACGAGTGGGCTGGAACATTCTTGTGCTTGATGAAGGTGCACTAATGAATAATAGATCTGATGTTGGGAGACGCCAGTTCTATCTCTGTGTGAGTGCTCCAGGCTGATGTAATACTGTTTTATAGAAATGATTTAAGCCTCTAAGGTTGGGATGTACGACATTAACTTTTTGTCGTTGTCTGATTTGCTGACATTGTCCAAACACTTCATTTCCGAGTCTGATATCAACCAACACCAATATTGGCCTGGAGATATTTATCTGAGCAAACCATTGTATTAGCATTATTATTAAATTAAATGAGCTGCAATTCTGCCACCTAGTGACTTTCACTTTAATATATAATTCTTGAAAAATCATGCATTGCGTTATCGTATTATGATGATGATGATGATGATGATGATGATGATGATGATGATGATGATGATGATGATGATGATTATGATGATGATTATGATTATTATTATTATTATTGGAGAAAAAAAACAATTGATTTTTGCAGATATGGCATAATACACTAATATTGTGTATATTAACATTGAACGTTGCTGTCTGATAATATCATCCAACTGTTACTAACCCTATTTTAAGTTTTTTTGCTGCAGTTTCACTGCAGTTTCTTCGGGGAGTCAGTTCTTTTTCTTCTTACAGACAAAACGCTTTAGTCATTTTGAAAAGGAAGGGCAGATCATAGGGAAGGATAATAGATTCATCCACTGGACCAAAGTGACTACATTCCCTGGGATGTATTATAGGGCATGTTGAGGACTTTACCAGCTCCAGGGCCTGTGCCAGTGATTCTGTTCTGCTCTTCAGACTTAGATGAGAAGTTTTTTCTGCAGACTGCAGAGATGGCTGCAGTTTTACTTTGCACACATACTGATTGCATTCTGTTGATAAACTCTCGCTTAAACCCCGACGAAGCAGCGGAAAAGGCTCCGAGTGCAACAATCAAAGAGGTGTTTCCTAAATTGCTCTTTCCTTATCTTTTATTCATCTTCAGCCATTATTCTGCTGTCATCGTCTGCAGGTTGACAGTTCTCACCCAGATCAGATTGAGTCACAGTGAGTCAGTGAAAAGGCCTCACACTAAGGAAGATAGAGAAATACAGTTAAGACATATATGTAATTGTTGTAATGTCGGTTGTAGCCAATGTGATTATTGTCATGTGTTGTAAATACACACTAAAGTCCTCTCTGTGGCCCAGACAATTAGTCCGTGTTCTTTCCGTCTCAGTTATGAGTCCATTAATCCCAGTTTTAACCCTCATTAGTTCCACGTCGTCAAACTGGCAACAATATCCCATTAAAACTGTTTTAATGCCGTTCATTAACTTCTGTCATAGTAAAAAAAAATGGCAGGATGTGACAGAAACACAGTACTGTAGTATATCATCGGACTGTGGTAAAGAATATTTCACAAAGGCTAATGAGGGAGAGTATACTTTTTATGGGTTTTATTAGGGATGTCATTAAAGGGACAAGAAAGATTTAATGACATCGTCCCAGTAAAATAACGGTGAGAGTCGTATGGTTTTACGACTTTTCACGTGGCGCCTTTACACTTGATGAAAAATGACAGCTTTGAAGTGCAGCGGGGGTGTGAAGCTCAAAGCACCGTCCTTTCATTGTCTCACTGACCTGTTTTCAGTTTTTAATTAAAAGAAAAAGAGAATTACTGTGTGTGATGCTCAGAAAAAGAGAAAATTATTTAAAAATAAATACTGAGGCGAACAACACTTTCAACAGCCAGCACCAATCATTTTAGCCAGTGACGTCGTTAATAGGAATAAGAACTGTTTATTGTTCTTCCCCTGAGGGGGAAACACACTTTTTACTGTGGCTAAAAAATTTTACAAAAACAGAAGAGGAAAAAATATATATATATATTTATATATATATATTTACATATACACGCTAACAGATAGTTAAATAGAAGGATAAAGAAAATGTAATATCAGTCGGCTTTGCATTGGCGCCACATTATTAGCATAATTGTACTATACCATTAAGATAGCTCGCTGAGATACTATAGCGTTCGTTCGTTTAAGATACTGTATCGTTAAAATAGCATTTTTGCTAAATTTGCTTAAATCGCTCACAGTCCAGAGACGCTTACTTCCATTTTTGCATGTATCTGAGGTAAAATAGCTTAGAAAAATATACTTTTGTAATGTATGCTTTTCAGTTATATTTTGAAATACATCAGGGCAGTAGTACTGCTGCTTCAGACCAAATGAGAAGGAAACTCTGACGTCTCCTCCTCTGAAAGCGCTCCGTCTGATTCATCAGAGCAATGGAGCTCCGAGGTTTTAGCAAATGTCAAATTACTCTTCAGGTGTGACATTATAGAGTTCAAAGACACTACCCTACTGACGCTAAAGATCAAGTGAAGACAACATTTTATTATTATTGCCTGGTTATTTTAATTGCTGGGCAGACGTAGGGAGATGGCAAACCAGGAGTGGTCTGAAGGCCAGGAGTATGAGAGCTCTGGCTCATATTATAAAGTATTTATTAGGAAGAATAGCGAGGACAATAATTACAATTAAACTCCAGGGAAGGAAAAACTAATGTAATCACTGTGTCTTATCCCAGTTCATTCAGATGGATGGAAGGAGAGCTGCAGCCTGAAGGTGATCACTGGTGACTGTCAAAATAAAACAACAGTTTTATTTTGGTGCTTTTCATTGAAAAGACTGAGCTGTCAGGGAAGGACCGTTGGACCACAGAGATAAGACCGTTACCACAGCACTGTTCTGGTTTAGCAGCCATTGAGCAGCTGAAACAAAAACCATGACAAACACGTCCACATTGGGGGGTTTTTGGGTTTAAATCCCTTCGTTTTTTGTTTCTGTTTTTATTTGCATAGTGGCTGGAAAATAAGGTTAGATTGTATTCAAACCCATTACTGCGAGTATATTCAGAGTATCTCCCTGTGGGTTTGTGTACTTTTCACAGCAACCTTGGTTTATCACAAAGGCTCTTTTCACAAACTGTGGTGAAAACATCAGTCGGCTTTTGACTCAGCCGTGAATTCAGGAGAATATATGACTCATTTAAAGAGACGGGAAACAGATTCTATATTTTTTAATTCTGTAGAGTTTCATTTGACTAAAATGCTTCATCTCTGCCGCTTTTCGACACCTTTATTTTTATTTGCCTGTTGGAGTAAATTATGTACAGAGAGGGTCAGAAGGAGCTGCATTGTGTTTTTGTAGATTTAGAAAAGGCCTATGACAGGGTTTCAAGGGAGGAACTGTGGTTTTGTATGAGGAAGTCAGGAGTGGCAGAGAAGTATGTTAGACTGGTGCAGGATATATATGAGAACAGCACAACGGTGGTGAGGTGTGCTGTTCGAAGGACAAAGGACTATAGGTGGAGGTGGGACTTCATCAAGGATCTGTCCTGAGCCCCTTTTTGTTTGCTCTGGTGATGGACAGATTGACAGATGAGGTCAGACAGGAGTCTCCATGGACCATGANTGATGTTTGCAGATGACATTGTGATCTGCAGTGAGAGCAGACAACAGCTAGAAGAGAACCTAGAGAGGTGGAGGTTTGGACTGGAGAGAAGAGGAATGAAGGTCAGTGGTAGCAAGACCAAGTACATGTGTGTGAATGAAAAGGAGAACAGTGGAGTGGTGAGATTAAAAGGAGCAGAGGTGGAGGAGTTTAGATACTTAGGATCAACTGTTCAGAGCAGTGGAGACTGTAGAAGAGAGGAGATGAACAGAGTGGAGTCAGGATGGAACAACTGGAGAAAAGAGTCAGGAGTGATCTGTGATAGAAGAGAGTCAGCTAAGGTGGAGGGACAGGTTTACAGGACAGGACTAGAGACACTAGGAATAGGTAGAAGGCAGGAGTCAGAGCTGGAGGTGGAGGAGTTAAAGATGCTGAGATTCTCTTTAGGAGACAAAGATGGACAGAGACAAGGATGGACAGCATCAGTAATGAGGTGATTAGGGGGACAACACAGACAGGAAGGTTTGGAGAAAAAGCTAGAGAAGACAGATTAGGATGGTTTGGACATGTTCAGAGGAGGGACATTGGTTATATTGGGAGATGAATGATCCTAGAGATGGAGCTACCAGGTAGGAGACAAGGGGGAGATTGATGGATGGAGTGAGGGAGGACATTGAGGTGATTGGAGTTGGAGTTGAAGACGCGGAGGACAGGGTGATATGGAAATTTTTGACTCGCTGTGGCAACCCTTGAAAAATGGGATAAGCCGAAAGGAGAAGAAGAAGATGAGTAAATTTTGATCAAAGGTGGGAAAACGTACTTGAGAATAAACACTAGTAACAGCACTTAATATAAATCTCTCAGGCAACATTTTTTTTCCACTTAATGCAGATTGTTTTGTTACTATATTTAACATATTTTACAATGTAGTGAAGTAAAATACTTAACTCAAAATGTAGTTAATGAACTTTTTTTTCTTCTAAGCTTTTCCTGTAACTGTTGAAACAATTACACATGACTCACCAACAGTACTCAATTACTAGAGTAATTCAGTCATGTTTGAGTAGTAACATGAGTAAATTAGATTTATTTTTTGTAAACTTCCCACCTATAATTTTATGTCTTTTCTTATTTCCTCCCCGGTTCAATTTGATTTACTAAAGTGCATCAGAAGAATCCTAAGTGCCGTAACAACAAAACATTGAACCGTAAAACATTTATTCTGCAGAGTCACTAATGTCCTAATGATTCTGTGAAGCCTGTTTGTCCTGTCAGGGACTCCAGAGACAACAGAGATGGACGGAGGAGAATCTGCAGACTGTAACGCTCCAGTGGCTGTAGCTATGATGAAGGCCATTAAAACCATCCACAAATTCTGACCAGCCATCAGGGGGAGGAGGGGAAAATTGCTGACTCCCGAGGCTCAGCCAAAAACTCAATCTTAGCAGCTGAACCGACACTTTTTAGAAGTTGCTCGGTGCTTCTGGACTTCCCAGAACGTAACGATCTGACGGAGAACCTTCAAAACAGACTTGGCCACAATGAAAATATTACATGAAGCACATGATCTTTATTTGTGTCCCTTTTTGTTGCTGTGAATTGTAAATTTCCCCAATATAGGACAAAAAAATGTCTAGTCTAATCCTGCCTGAATTAACCTAATCTCATATGATCTGATCTAATCCAATCTGATTTAATCTAATCTGATCAAATCAAACCTAGTCTAGTCTGATCTAATCTGATCTAGTCTGATTTAATCTAATCTGATATATAAATCTGATCTTTTGCTTCTCAGACTTTCTCTGGTCATTAAGACATTAGGAGCTAATCTCTTAGAACTTCAGTTAACACTTTGCCTTGAGATACATGTTCTCACCAGAGGGGACACGACCCACGTTTTGGGCAACCCTGGTCAAGTCTAATCTGATTGAGTCTCTTTTTCTTTTCCTTCCGGGCTTGTCCCTTTTTTTTCAGGTGTTGCCATAGTGAGTCAACAATTTCCACCACCCCTTTTTTCCATCTCCTACTCTAAGTCCAACTACCTTCGTGTCCTCCCTCAATGCATACATCAATCTCCTCTTTGTCTCCTACCTGGTAGCTCCATCTCTCGGCTCATTCTTCTAACTATACACATCTTCTCAGACTTTCTCTGGTCATTAAGACATTAGGAGCTAATCTCTTAGAACTTCAGTTAACACTTTGCCTTGAGATACATGTTCTCACCAGAGGGGACACGACCCACGTTTTGGGCAACCCTGGTCAAGTCTAATCTGATTGAGTGTCTTTTTCTTTTCCTTCCGGGCTTGTCCCTTTTTTTCGGGTGTTGCCATAGTGAGTCAACAATTTCCACCACCCCTTTTTTCCATCTCCTACTCTAAGTCCAACTACCTCCGTGTCCTCCCTCACTGCATGCATCGATCTCCTCTTTGTCTCCTACCTGGTAGCTCCATCTCTCATTCTTCTACCAATATATCCACTGTCCCTCCTCTGAACATGTCCAAACCATCTCAATCTGTCTTCTCTAGCTTTTTCTCCAAACCTTCCTGTCTGTGTTGTCCCTCTAATCACCTCATTCCTGATCCTGTCCATCCTTGTCTCTCGTGAAGAGAACATCAGCATCTTTAACTCCTTCACCTCCAGCTCTGCCTCTTATATCGTAATCTGATGGAGTCTACTCTTACTTAATCTGATCTAATCTTATATAATCCCATTTACCTTCACATTAGTCTCAAGGGAAGAGTAGAACATGTAGACGGTCCATGTGACTTAACCCTAGGTTCTTGTCAACATTTAAGAATGTCCTCTCTTCATCCTGTCTTCTCTGTGATCAGGTGGTCTTTTCTCTCTACAGACTTGGTGTTTTTTTTTTCACTTCATCAACCGTCAAGTAAAAATACACCAAGTCTGAACCTAAATATGTACAAACAGCTCCTCACCACAATTCTGGTTCTATTCGGGGACATGTCTTTCTCTGTGGTGGAGGTCTAATTACTGTAACTGTGGAGTGGAGCCACCATAATGAAGGCTTGACAAGTGCTGTTGTAGTGGCAGATAAAAGGGAGTGTCGTAGGGGAGGCAGAGTGTCAGACCCGCTGAGGGCTCGACTGGATGAATTGGACTGCTGTATGTTCTCACTGACGTCTTCTCCAGAACGTGACGTCTGTCTGGGCCTCATCGTGGTCGCCCTCTCATCTGCTTCATTTGATGCAGACATAACTGTGGTCCGCGGGCAGAGTGACAGAGTATGGTGGTCAAGTGTGGACAGGCGGAGTCAGATGACCGTCCTCTTGTCCGTCCAACCCTGAGTGTCTGTGGACACTGTGCAGCACGGAGCCGCTGCGTGCAGAGCTGGTAATGGGATTAGCCTTGTCACTGCATCAAAGTGGTTGTATCTGATACACTGTGAGTAATGTCTTAATGAGGACAAGTGGTCCATTAGCAGTTCCACGTTTACTGAGTCTTCTCAGATTTTGTTCTCATCTTCTTTATGTAATCAGAATTGTGCAAAAAAAAGATGATGAGGAGTTTATTGGTAGCGGAATAGAGGAAATGGATAGATGGAGAGAACTTTATTAATCTATCAGAAATATCATATTTACTTTACTGTGTATCAAGGGATTCTATGAGTTACTTCTTCTTCTATTTGCGTGTTCCTTTTTCAGCGGTTGCCACAGAAAATCAACATTTCCCATCTCACCCTGTCCTCTGTATCTTCTACTCTAACTCCATGTCCTCCCTCAATGCATCCATCAATCTCCTCTTCTCCGTCTCCTACCTGGTAGCTCCATCTCTAGGATCATTCTTCTAACAATGTCTCCACTGTCCCTCCTCTGAGCATATCCAAACCATCTCAATCTGTCTTCTCTAGCTTTTTCTCCAAACCTTCCTGTCTGTGTTGTCCCTCTAATCACCTCATTCCTGATCCTATCCATCCTTGTCTCTCCTAAAGAGAAGCTCAGCATCTTTAACTCCTCCACCTCCACCTCTGTCTCCTGTCTTCTGCCTATTGCTGGTGTCTCTAATCCATCCATCATGGCTGGTCTCACAATCATCCTGTAAACCACCCTCCTCGCTGACACTCTTTGTATTATTCAGAATTCTATTGTATATTCTAACTATAATATAATGTAATTGTGTTCTTTTCCAATACTTTAATTAAGACATTTGACATAATTAAAACTTACATTTATTATTTTCTTTATTTCAAAAGTTTCAATTGAATATATAGGTGTAATTAAGACAAAAATACATTGTTCATTTGCCAGAGCCCCCTATAGGACAAAGTAAGAATTTTTAAAGTGAAGAGCAGAACTTGCTACAATTAATAGAGAAAAAGCCAAACTGAGGGCAGTGTCACTGTGGAGACTTTTTTATTCTCTAAAACATTTTTGTTTGACTTCAAATACAGTATCAGGGATTATAAACAATATTCCGAATCTTTTATAACAGTCGGCTGTTCAATGTTGTTTCACTGTTAATGGATCTGCTGCGAGCTTTTGAAGATGCTTCATAATGAGATGTACGTCTTCATACATCACTGTAACACTGCTGAGGACACCACGCTCTAATGGAGGAGCTGAGACTATCTGTTGCTCTTTAACTTGTGATTTAGATCTAGATCTCTCCAGTTTTTTTTTCTTTTTTTTTTTCTTCCCGTCGACTGTGACTCTGTTCTCATTCTCATCATCTGACACCAAACATTCTGTTTAATATTTATGGTGATGATGGAGGAGACTAATCACTCCCAATAAACCCAGTGTCTTTTTATTTCTGTGAGATATTGTAAAAGCTTGTAGTGGACGTCTTTATTAAAGCCATCCCTCTCTGTTTCTCACCCCCTCCCTGACTCTCTCCTCTCTCCCTTCCACTCAGCAGAAGAATGTTCTCAGCTCTCCGTCCGTAGCCGCTCTGCATTGCGATGGGCTCAGAGGAGCGAGGCTCAGCCATGTCACAGAAGATCTCCTCGCTGTCTCGCAGCAACAGCAGCTCCTCATCCAAGCAGGAGGGCCGACAGGTAACTCACTTGTCGCACTGCACGAGGCATGTGCGGCCGCTGCGTGTGAACCGGGTAAAGATGTAGAAACATTTTCAGCAGTTTTAATATGTTTCTGTGAATGTTACAGGTGCAGCATATTGATACTTACTTTAACTGTGGTTGGAACAGGATTCTGATCCCAGATCAGGTCTTTACTGAATAACAATAAAGTCCATTCTATTCTACATGGACTTTTTCTGTGTTTACAGTGCGTTCTCTCGTGACAGTGTGAATCTTAAATGTAGCGTTACTGAATTGTTTTTTTTCCTCAGGGGAAAAGCAGACGCTTGAATAATTTTCCAAAGAAATCCTTATTATTATTATTATTATTATTTTCCCATTGTTTATTTCTTTAAGTCACGACTCAGTATATAATTTATGCTTTGCCTCATTTGCATGTACTTGAGTCTAACAGGGACTTACATCAACATAATTGTACTGTGTATATATTTATCTCTGTATGTGAGAACATACAGAGAGGTTCTCTTCTAGTGAAGGCACCTGACTATGGAGAAAGGGTTATTGAAATGATCCAGGTCTCTGCAGCAGAATCATTGATGTTCCACTGCCCGGAGCAGGTTTTCTTTTTAAAAAGATTACAGTTACAGAATTTCTCTGCTGGGGACAAAGCTCTTCATTACTGACAAACATAATGAAAAAATATTGTCTCCACTCGTCGCTGCGGTTCATATTTTAAGGGTTTTTTTTCTCATTAAGTGAGACTGGAAATATGACAACCTGTCACAGTAAACTACAGCGTAATACAGTGTAATAACAGAGTAAAAAAGTAAGGGGCAATCATGATTAACACAAGGTAAAAATGGAATTTGCCTGAAAAAGATCCTGATAACAGTATTTTAAAAAGAGATTCCTAGTCGTCCGTGACAAAAATGGCTTAATATCAAGTTTTGTCTTCAATATCTTACTCTATGGCAAAATTAAATGCTTAAAGTATGTTATTTATGATTTAAATATATTTTATAACGGGCAGCCCTAGTAGCACAGCCGTTAAGGAAACAGACTTTGATACATAAGGTTCAAATCCTCAGTTGCCAGGTTGCCACTGATATACATCACTTGGATGTTGCCCCTGTGATCTGGCAACAGATAAAGTGCGTGAATGAATGAATGAATAATCATTGATGTTCCACTGCCCGGAGCAGGTTTTCTTTTTAAAAAGATTACAGTTACAGAATTTCTCTGCTGGGGACAAAGCTCTTCATTACTGACAAACATAATGAAAAAATATTGTCTCCACTCGTCGCTGCGGTTCATATTTTAAGGGTTTTTTTTCTCATTAAGTGAGACTGGAAATATGACAACCTGTCACAGTAAACTACAGCATAATACAGTGTAATAACAGAGTAAAAAAGTAAGGGGCAATCATGATTAACACAAGGTAAAAATGGAATTTGCCTGAAAAAGATCCTGATAACAGTATTTTAAAAAGAGATTCCTAGTCGTCCGTGACAAAAATGGCTTAATATCAAGTTTTGTCTTCAATATCTTACTCTATGGCAAAATTAAACGCTTAAAGTATGTTATTTATGATTTAAATATATTTTATAACGGGCAGCCCTGGTAGCACAGCCGTTAAGGAAACAGACTTTGATACACAAGGTTCAAATCCTCAGTTGCCAGGTTGCCACTGATATACATCACTTGGATGTTGCCCCTGTGATCTGGCAACAGATAAAGTGCGTGAATTAATGAATGAATGAATATATTTTACCTATACTTTATAAACTTTACCTATAAAATAATATTATAAAAACAGGGAAATATACTTTTGGGAAAAAAAAAGATTTTTCTTTCAGCATTGCCATTTTTCAGCGGTTGCCACAGCGAGTCAACATTTTTTCTTTGTATCCTCAACTCTCTGACTCTGACTTCTACCAATGTATCCACTGTCCTTCCTCTGAACATGTCCAAACCATCTCAATCTGTCTTCTCTAGCTTTTTCTCCAAACCTTCCTGTCTGTGTTGTCCCTCTAATCACCTCATTCCTGATCCTGTCCATCCTTGTCTCTCCTAAAGAGAATATCAGCCTCTTTAACTCCTCCACCTCCAGCTCTGTCTCTTGTCTTCTGTCTATTCCTAGTGTCTCTAATCCATCCATCATGGCTGATCTCACAACTGTCCTGTAAACCTTTCCATTCACCTTAGCTGACTCTCTTCTATCTCAGATCACTCCTGACTCTTTTCTCCAGATGTTCCATCCTGACTCCACTCTATTCTTCTCCTCTTTTCCACAGTCTCCACTGCTCTGAACACTGGATCCTAAATATCTATTTGGAAAAAAAGATAAAAATGACAAAGATAATAGTATTTTGAAATGTAGCTGAGAGAAAATTAATGAATCACCAACAATAACAGCCAAGATTCTCTCTGATTCACTACGAGACAAAAGATTAAATCATTAAAGTTTCAACATCATTAAAATGACAGTGAAACATATTGAGAAATCTCTGTCTAAAATCCCTGTCTCTTTGACATCATTTGTGAAAGTCCACATTGACAGGTTCTAAAATCCCCTTTTCGACCATGTAAGGAGTCAAAGTGAAAAGAACAGTTAATGCCCTCACTGTTAACCTCAGGTTTAATTCCGTCATCATCTTGATGAACTCGTGTTCTGACCCCCGAAGGTCACGTCTCTCTGTGAGCTCAGGCTTTTATTTCCAGTGACGTCACTGCCTTGAACTTGAAGAGTCAGCGTTCACAGGCGACGTGACAGTGACTCACTCTAAGACCACAGAACAGTCACAGTTTGCCCCTCTGTCCTCCCCCGCCCCCTCTCAGCAGATATGGGGGTTTATTTTAGATGTCCTCAGCTCTGTATCTGTCCCACACTTTGTTTGTCCAGGACTTTTCTACAGACAGAGACACACTGACCAAACACAAGCCTGTTTACGAGTCCTTGGGCTGGGATTTTTTGTTAATGGAAGTAAAAAAATATATATATATCTAATTATATATATATGTGTAGAAAAAAAAAAATATATATATATATATATCAAAATATATATGAATATACCTTGAAATAATTTTTGCCTAGAAGTCCAGCAAGGTCCCATTTGTATTCAGTATTCATCATAAAATGTCCGGGAAAAGCAATTTTTAAGGAACAGACTTCAGGACGGAAGATCTTTTTATCATTTTTTTTTTTTTTTCTGCAGATCTCATTTTGGTGAGAAATGTATTTTCTCCATCACTAAGCCAGTCAGACCAAAGGGGATTTGTGAAGTGTGCAAAAACAAGATTGATGTTTTCAAAAGTTAAAGAAACAAAACTAAAGGTTAAAACACAATTTCACATTTCCCTAGTCTAAAAGCTGACGTGTTTCCAAGGAGAGAAAAAATTAAATCTATCTGGATTTGAAGCCTCATCCTGCAGTAGGTGATGTTGAATTCTGCGACTGACACAAGTATGACGTAAATGCGAAGTGAGGCAGCAAATATCCAGGTTCTTGCCTCATTTGACAGCATTTTGTTGCAGGCATTTGGAGTTTGTTTCCAGCGTTTAAAAAACCATGTGTTCCCACAGGACAACTGGGAAATAGTTGAAGGTCTTCGGGGAGGCGTCAGTAACGTCCTGGAGCCTGAGAAACAGGAGGGCTACATGCTGAAGAAGAGGAAGTGGCCAATGAAAGGCTGGCATAAGGCTGTCTCTTATACA
>JAFBJS010000087.1:0-35176 GCA_016785265.1 Paraplagusia blochii
ACTTTACTTTGAAAACACATTAACCTTTATAGGGCAAGTGACTGTTTTTGGAAAATGATTTACATAGCGCACGAGTTTCACACAGTTTCACACCATGACTGTAAGAGTTACCACACACAATGATACCCAGCAGACACGGATAACGCAGGGTGCCTTCAGGCGGTGAACACACACGTTTCTCACCTGAAGCGGTGCTGCCAAAGTAATTAGTAACGGGCCCCTTCACTAAAAAGTAACTATAACGGCGTTATTAAAATGGCAAAGTGACGCGTTACATTATTAGTTACTGAGAAAAGTTGTTGCGTTACAAGTAACGGCGTTACTCCCAACACTGGTGGTAACTCTCTCTTTGATTACAGCCCACATATTTTTGGAACTTTAATTCAATTATTGATTGACTCATTCATTAATTCATTCATTCATTCAATTCTCTAATGCCAAATTCTGACGTCCACCCAAAAAATCACACTTTACTTCTTTTTTATGAAATAAAAATAATGTTAATTAATTCCATTTCATACAACCAGAAAGGGCTAAACTATTTCAATAGTAAAATTATAATATGCCAATCCCAAATAAAGCTTTGGCAAAAAATAGCCTAAAATGTTCATTCAAATGCTCTAATTTGAAGGGGAAAAAACCCTTAAGTTTTCAATATATGACCAGCAACAACATGCTGCATCAAAAATTCTTCGGAAAAATTCTATAAATAATATTTTCAATTTAGCAAAAATACTAAATTTTACATTATTTCATTATTTGCCAGGTTGCCACTGAGGTTCTGTATGCAGCAGTGTGATTTGGGTGGTGGTCCTGACTGCTGAGCATGAGACCCGGCAACAGATAAGAAAGTGAAGATGACTGATGAATGAATCATGAACAACATCACGTGAAGTTGCTCCTATTTGATGATTTGACGTGCAAAATAAGGATTTAAACCTCACAAAAACTAAAAAAAAAAATCCCAAAAGGCTTTGAATTGATGAGAAATTGTTAGAAAATATTGACATTTGAATTTTTACAATTTTGATTACCGGTATACTTTTTCACTATGATACATACATTTAAAATAAAATATATAAAAAAAACACAAAGGTTCACATCATAGTTGACCCCCATGTGGCCTACATGACATGTAACAGATTGTAGGGAAGAGAGTATGTTTGATGTCCACTGCCTGGCCAAAAAAAATCGCCACCAAAAAAAACACTCTTACACTCTGTCATACACTCTAATATTTGGTTGGACCAACTTTAGCTTTGATTACAGCACACATTCTCTGTGGCATTGTTTCAATAAGTTTCAGCAATGTCACAAGATTTATTTCCATCCAGTGTTGCATTAATTTTTCACCAAGATCTTGCATTGATGATGGTAGAGTCTCCAGTAGACTCCAGCACATCCCAGAGGTTCTCAATGGGGTTAAGGTCTGGACTCATAAATCAGACATAGATCAAACATATATTCTTGAGTGACACAAACTGCGTACCTATACTCTCTTAAGGAATGTATGGCAAAATCTAAAAAAAGTTCTGAAGCAATTCTGAAATCACTCTAATTAGATGAGAGACACTCACTTTTTTTCCCAAAATATTTCCACCAATGTCTCATGCAAAATGGGGATTTCATTAAAAATAAAAATTTTTAGAATTCTTTTAACAATTCTCTTATTTCTTGAGAAACTAAGTAGAAAAATATGACAGTAAAATATTTTTTATTATCTTAAAATATTAAGATTTTGCTGCACAATTTCATGAAAATAAGTGCAGTAATTTGCTGAAAAATATTTAGAAAAGAAAACATTTAGAAAAAAAAAGTTTCAGATTTTTTTAATGAAAACTAATACTTTTCTATATACAGACCAGAGTAAATTCAGAAGAGAAATCAATGTTTATTTTGATTTTCTTTATTAATAAATTCACACAGATAACAAACACTTTAATGCCACAGAATGTTATATGCTTTAAATAGTACAATATTTACATCCAAAGCAAAGAAAAGCCATGATTCCTTCCTGTCCTAGTCAGCTTCTGGAGTACACAAAACATTAAAAACCAAAAGGTTCAAAGCAAAAGAGTTAATGCTGTTTTTATCTAATGCTCGACTGTTAGCAATAGCTGCAGCAGACAAAGTAATAATTAAAAAAACTGTTTAAACTAGGCAATAAAGGCCAACAGGAAGTGATGTAATCTTGAAATAAATTTTAATTGGGCGCCACTGTGTGCCAATGTTTGCTAATCATTTGGAAAGTAGTTTCACTATTGGCCATTCAGCCTTAATCATTATGTAATGTGTTATTACTTAATGTAAGTATATGGCTAATTCCTGACTTGATTGCATGAACCAAATGGCCTTTAATTGTGATTGGCTAATGGATCTTTTGGCATCTGTGGTCAACATTTCCTTTTTTATTATTTTATCATAAGTGAATTACTCTCTCATATATTTTGGTAGTCCCCAAAATAGGGTTGTAAAAGTGAGCATGAGACATTTCCACGTTGACTCTGTTTAAAAATACATACGTTTTACTTAAAATTGAAGTTGTGGCAGCTCAAAGATGTATTTTGAATTTTTTTTTTTTTTTGTCAATGACAAATTTTTTTCATGATCTTGAGTTCATGATGTGTTTCTCTGGTTCACAGTAAAACAAAGTTTTTACAGTTCAGTACTGTATGAACAAAAAATGCTCACCAATTTGGTTTGACCAAAAGGCTAAGAGCAAAAAAAAAACAAAAATAATTTTACTTTTTTTTTTTTTACTTTAATTAGTAAAAACCTCAGTGTTTTTTTAAACATGTAGTGCTTTAGAATATCTATTACAGCGACAACACTTCACAGACGGCACTAGGGCTGAAGCTGAACATTGCTGCAGGTTTGAAGAGAAGTGAGACAAAGACCTAAAACTTTGCAACCACACCTAAAAAAAACCCTGTGTTATCCCTTTAAAGACCAGAGCTGCTAACATGCTAATATGTTAAAAAATATGTTGAAACATTTATATTGAATATTGTTTTATGGTTTTTGTGCCATATCGGGTCGTGATGATTATGATGTGTACAAGGATGAATGCAACAGTAATGATGTGAATGTTCAACTCCATCCCGAGCAGACCTTGAACTAGATGGTGCTGTTGTTGGGTTGTAAGATCACTTCCAGGGTTATTTCGCCCATGGGAGACTGACTGGCCAGAGACTGGAAGTAGTTGATTGACTGCAGGACAGACTGGGTCTCCCGCACCTGCTGTTCTGCCCACGGGAATGTGATCTGGACACACAGATTTTTTCTTTTTTGTAAAATCCACATAAGCATGATTATAAACTAAAAACCAAAAATCATAAAATAAAAATAAACATTTACCTAAAATACACACATAAAGAGAAATATAGATACATATCCTGAGTTCCCTCATGACAGCCAGGTTCTGTTTTCACTCCCTCGTCACATTGACTTTTTTATGATCTTGCAGAACAGGAGTGGTTATTAGGGGAGCATATGTAGTCGTCCCGGTGTCACGGTTTGGTCCAACGCAGTCGTACGTCTGAGGGAGTAGACTTCTAAAAAAGTCCAGTCCTCACTCACGTGTGGAGTTGAAAGAACTGCTGGCCAGGGGCGTAGCCAGAACCCATAAAATGGGTGGGCCCAGAATAAATTAGGGTGGACCAAGCCTAAATTATTATAGCCAAGTTTGATCAGCCCTCTCATTGGATGAGGCGGGCCTGACTGAAGAGTAGGTGGGCCCAGGCCCATCCGTGGCTACGCCTATGCTGCTGGCCTCACTTAAATTGTAAATCTCACTTAAATCACTTAATTTGTGAAGCTTCGCGCACCCTATTTTGTATTTTTGAGACTCATCAGAAGTTTCACTTGTTTGCAGCCAATCACACGGCAGTGTCCCCACGAGGGTCTGTCTGTGACGTCACTAAACTGCGTCCAAGAACCAAGTTTACGTCCTATAATAATGGCGTCTGGAAGCGGCAATGGTGACCGTCTGAGTGTAAGTATGTGAGCATGTTATCACATGATAATTGCATTTGAATGCTCGCCATTAATGTAGGACATAAACTTGGTTCTTGGACACAGTTTAGTGACGTCACAGACGGACCCTCGTGGGGACGCTGCCGACTGTGAATGTGTGATTGGCTGCAAACGAGTGAAACTTCTGATTTGCTGGTGACGGAGTGACGTAGCAAAATTACGCTCACAAATCTGGTCGGCGTAAAACGAGTCTCAAAAATACAAATTAGCGTGTGCGTAGTTACACAAATTAAAAGCACGATTTGCATGCGCGTACCACAATTCACAAACGTATTTTGACGTGTCAATCGTTGTTTGTGTGTTCTTCTCAGAATACGCACGCGGATTCGTGTTTGCGCGTGTTCATTTTTAGACTATTCCGGCTCCATAGAAAGACGATTTTGCTAGTAATGTTTTGGGATATCACTTAGACAAGTCGGATATGGTAACACACGTAAGTCAACCTGATATATCTGTGACTGGTGCAAACAAAAACAGTGTGCAGTAATGTGTATATACAGTACATATACACTATAGTGTGCCTTTAAGGAAAATAATCCTTAAATATATATATATATATATATATATATATATATATATATATACAAAAGTCTGAATACATATATGCAATACTGAAGCTTACAATTATAGTATAACAACGTATTCTATCCATTTTTTTAGCCTTTCGTGTTCATTTTTAGACTATTCCGGCTCCATAGAAAGACGATTTTGCTAGTAATGTTTTGGGATATCACTTAGACAAGTCGGATGTGCTAACACACGTAAGTCAACCTGATATATCTGTGACTGGTGCAAACAAAAACAGTGTGCAGTAATGTGTATATACAGTACATATACACTATAGCATGCCTTTAAGGAAAATAATCCTTAAATATATATTTATATATATATACAAAAGTCTGAATACATATATGCAATACTGAAGCTTACAATTATAGTATAACAACGTATTCTATCCATTTTTTTAGCCTTTTATTTATCTTTATCTTACAACGTCAATCTGTTCTTATTCTCTTACATGTTTTATAAGAGACATTTAATGTTTTCCTTTATAATAATTGTGCTTTGAATTTTGTATATATATATATATATATGTATATATATATACACACGCACAGTATATATTCAGACCTTTGGAATAAATATATATAATTTATTGGATTCATTTCTTGAAGGTCATGCTATAATGTGTTGTGTATATGTGCATATATATTTATATAAATGTCTTACCTGAACAATGATGAGTTTTTTGGACAGGTCCTCATTGCTACTTAATTCTTCTCCAAAACACAGTGTGACACCACACTGAGGAGGTTCACCTCCCTGTGAGTAGAACTGGTCCAGTTCTGGGGATACAGGACACACAGACCCGTGTCAGGCTTGTTGGCTGATGCAGTATATTCATCAAAAATCCTTATTATGACTCTGACTTACGCAGTTTAAAAGCTTCTCTGCTGAACAGCAGCACTGGCTCTGTGTTCCTCTCCATCTTCTGCAGACCCACAGTGCCGGGACCGGCGTTACAATTTGGGCTTGTGTGCGGTCCAGTCCAGAAGACGCGTCCCTGGCAGTACCGTTTGGCATAGACGCCCTTGTTGGTAGAGGTGAGCACCACTCCTTTCTCCATGAAGGGCAGCAGCGTCAACAGACCCTGCAACTCCTCACCCGCAGGCAGCGAGGACGGTGGCTCTGGCAGGTGGATCCGAGGGAATCGGTTCTTCAGGACAGAAGGTGTAGACGGGACCAAGGACGACGGCAGATACTTTATTCGTACATCTGTACCTGGGATGTGGCGTGTGAGGACTTCTTGTCCCAAATAAAGGACCACAATGTTGAAGGAATCCTGAACTGCAGATGAGATGGGACAGTAGATATTTACAGGGATTAATCAGCAATTATTAAAATACATTTTCTTTCATTTAAACAATAATAAAAAAAATGCTCAAATGAGCTCATAGAGAACTAAAAGTAAAATAATACAAACTTCTACCATCTTGGGAAACAGGAAGGTTCTCCTGGATCCGAACGTCCAGCGTGATCTCATCCACAGCTGCAGAGACACAGCAGGAGACATAACACAAACACTGAAGAAAATGGATGAAGAGCCAATGGCAGATATTGCACCAGCAGCGGTCACAGATGCAACCGAAAATATAATTTTATGTCTTAACCCCCCTATGTCTGAATTGTAATCTGTGGTAATCTGAGTTTGTGTGCAGATAAACTCACTTTCTCCCTGGGTGGACGTTGTGCTGTGAAGAAAGGCGTCCTCCACCTGGATAGTGACGTTGTCCTGCAGCAGAGAGTCGTCCACACACTGACCGACAGACAGACAGATTCAGATGACAAATATTTAAACAACTCTGACTCCATTGTGACTGAGCTCAGTCCAGAGACATATTCCAAACTAAGACAACATCATCCGTTTTATTTTTCATAAAACCACAGCTGATTAAACAGTTTAATCCAGTCAACACTTCTCTGTGATAAACTCATATAAATGCTTTTTAGATGTATTTTTGTCATGTGGATTGTGTCATTTTTAATAAGAATAAGAACTAACAGAAGTTAATTTTTAAAAAGTTTTACATTACACAAAGTAGAAAGTAAACTTTTTTTCTTTATTTAAAAAAAGTAAACTATCTTCTTATCACTTATTGGACTCAAGTTTTCATGTACTTATTTTACTTTATGATAAATATGTACTTTACTATTTCTTTTATTGTTAAACATAAATGTCTTTCGTCTCAGATCTTCATAGAGTGTTGACTGTGACGCAGCAAATAGTTTCACTCTGACTCACCAGCTGTGGTGTCACCATCTTCTCCTGCTGCTCCTCCTCATCCTCCTCCTTCTTTATCTGCTTGAGGGCAGAGACCCCCTCACTCTCCGAGTCACTGCTGCTGCTGCTGCTGCTGCTCCTCCTCCTCCTCCTCTTCAGTCTAAGGCGGCTCCCTTTTTTCTTGCTCTTCTTCTCGGGCAGTAATAAACCTGATGATGAACAGACAAAGACGGGGTCAGAGCAGCTCTTCTTTCAACTGCAACGTGGGTCAGATACTGGGGAGTACAGAGGACAGACACAGCATCTGGTTGTTGGAAGACAGAGAAGATAGTTTGATGCAAATCAGTAAGAGAGTGAGTCATATGCAGCTGAGCAAAACAACAGGAAACAACAAGTCGATGTGGTGAATCCTGGACTGTTGCGATGTTGGAACTGTTTATCCCTTGGGGGTTTTCATGTTGCACATGACCTGCCTGTCTGTCTGCCTGTCTGCCTGTCTGTGTGCCTATCTGCCTTGTGACATAGTTGGCATGTTACAGTTACATGAGCTGCTCTTTTTGACTTCTTTCTTTTTGACTTGTTCTTTCACGGGGTTAAATCCGGAGAAAGATACTGCATGGTACAAAGACACTGTTGGAATGAAAAGGAAGGGGGGGAGTCAGGGTTACCTGATGTGATGGGGAGACTCCCCTCACCCAAGATTTAGTGCAACACACAGGCCAATCAGCAAAAAGAAAGACAGTTGGGGAGGAGCCCACCGCCAGACTATGACCAACTGTAACATTCAAATTATGACCAACTCAACTCAACTATATTTATTTAGAGTGCCAAATCAGAGCAACAGCTATCTCAGGGCACTTTACACACAGTTACACACATACAAATACAAAGAAAAACAGACAAAACAGACAATGACCCCCTGACCTTACAGACCCTCACACCGGCTGAGGAACAACTCCCAAAAACCCAGGCAGGAAAAAAGGAAGAAACCTCAGGGTGATGGACAGTGGAGGGGATCCTCACCCAGGACGGACAGACGGGCTGTAACATTCAAACTGTTACCCTGTTACTGCTGCGTCAAATGCGTGTGTGTCTCAGTGAACTATGAACTACTTAAATGACTAAATAAAGCTCCACTTGTTGAGTGGGTGAAACAATGATGTTTGCAGAGGAGGTTTGCTGTTTGATTCCACTGTTCTTAAGGGTTTTCCTTTCAACCCACTGAGCCAATGTCCAAACAACAGGTATTTACTGAACGTCATCAACATCTCTATACGTCAGAGCTCTGGCAGGGATTGTTATACGAAGTAAAAGTAAAAAAAAAATATGTAGAAGAAGGAGTGAAGAGTTTAGATTTAATGGAGATCAGCAGAAACACTAGTTTCTTCATTAAAGTTCTAGAACTTCTCTTGAATGAGATGTGTCCAAACCAGTGACCAATCCCTGGGTCGTGGCCCACTGGTGCGCTGTGGAAACGTTCCAATGTCACTATTATTCATTGAATGCTTATCATTTTCTTTTGCTGAACAAAGCATAATATGTGACACTTACGGCTATGAAAACTAAACTAATCACAGCTGTTGAAGAGCTCTGTGTCTTTCTTCAATTCCTGCCAGTATACCCGCGTTGTCTTCAACTAAACAGGGTATGATTAGAGGTCTAACCTAGAAGATTAATAGATTTCATTACATATACTTTTGTGACAGTTTTGTTTGGTGATTTTTTTTCGTCCAATGTTTCGGGCCGTGCATTCCAACCATAGACCTTCAGTGACATCATCAGTATGACGGCAGGACTTGATGATCCACACATATACAATATATAGGCTCATCAAGCAACACTGATGCATGCTGGTTTGTAAAGTGCCTTGAGATAACAGTTGTTCTAATCCGGCGCTGTAAACCAATTAAAGTTGCATGAGCTGAAATTGCAGACTACCCTCAAAAGAGTTTGAAATAGGAGAGAAGCTGTTATTGAAACCAGTCTAGTGTGTGAGGAGAGACAGATTCATTCTCACCCTGCTCACTGGTGGGGACCAGGCGATAAACTTTGTACGGCTCTGAAATGTCCAGCTGAGCTTTGTCTGTCACCTCCTCAAACTCCAGGCTTTTGTTCAGTGCACAGCGCAGACGTGTTTTCCAGGACGCGGGATTGTCTTCAACTCCATCCTTCAGCTTTCCTTTGAACTCAGCCCAGGCCTGTACCAAGGGAGTAGGACACAGAGATTAGCACCGTGACCAGCTCAACATTCGGCCTCAGATTGACTCCACTGGGATATGGCCTCATCCCAAAATGTCAGCACAACCTTGAAGATAGCAGCATCCTCGTCTTTACGGAAGTCCTGCTTCCCTGCATGCTTCCATGGGATTCGGAACATGGTTTTGTCCTCATTGTCCCACTGAAGTCCAGGATATTTGCCACTGCTCACCTAGGAAAAACATACATAGGTTTAATCAAAAACAAATGATAATAGCTGGATTTACAAAGCACAAATCACACAATGACGCACTGCAAAGTGCTTTACCGTTTGAAAAGAATAATGTTCAATGAAACGCTTTATAAAAAGGACACATAAACAAGATTTAAGCAAAGGAAACCAAACTCCTTGTCAGTGTGACCACACCACTACACACTAACCCATCAGCAAAGTGAACGGTGGGCAGCTTTGATCTCCAAAGGAACAGTGGGTTGGGATGGTGCCTTGCTCACTGGTAACTTGGCAGCTGGTGGATTTGAACCTAAAACCCCTCTGGTCCCAAGGCCAGTTCTTCAACCACTAGGTGGCATTACTGCTCAAAATATATTTATAATATATACTAAAAATGAAGAATATATATATATATATATATATATATATATATACAGTCATNNNNGCAATGACTAAAAGCACTGTATTTGTCAGTACAATGTTATTGCTAGTGATGTAGGAACGGAAGTGATTTTTGTCACTGTCAATAAAACCATGCAAAATGGACAGAAATCAGCTCTGAAATTAAACTTAATTATGAGCCTTTTTTTGTTGTTATTATATTTGTCCAGATTAATGCAGATTAAGTGGAAGCAGACTTTCAAATGGACAAGAAATTAAAGAAAGAATGGTATTTTCCACGACTATATATATATATATATATATATATATACAGGGTTGGTAACATCCTCTATCCTTAGACTGTCATATACTGTATATATATACATATATATATAACACTTAATAAAATTTATCTTTTGGTAAAAGTTATGCAATTAATGATGTGTTTGGGGAATTTATCATTTTATTTTGCAAAAACGTGCTAATTTTGCTGGTCTTCCGCTGCCTCGTGTGGCCGATTTAATTCTGAGTGTATCTGTCTGCGAGGATTTTGAAATCCTATGCTCAAAGTAACCTTTTGAACCAGAAACAAGTGCAGTGCTGCAGTAGATGACCACTTCCTGTGTTCATCTACTGCACTCTACTGCGTTTATCAAGTCTGATGCAAAGACACTGATTTGAATTGCAGCAAATGAAGAAGTCGTCCTTCGCATTTCCTCCCTGTCCCTCCCTGCAGATCTCCTCCTCCAAACTCCCTTCCACTACTATGTCCAACTCTCCCACACACACATTCACCAACAAAGACCCATTTAATCACCCAAAGCCAGATATTTGTTTTCATCAACTTTTGCCAGTACTACAAAAGAAATGGTTGTCAATCAGCTGCTTCTGAACTTCGCTTACACACAGTATCTATTTATAATTGTTAACAAACTTTTCTTCACTTTCAGCTCACTTCTGTCTCCTCTGCACAGAAAATAGAAAAAAATCTGTCAATGGAAAAGCTGCAACTAACACTCAGTTCATGAATAACATAGTTATATCCGTGCCACAAATGTTTTGACATTAATGTCATTGTTCATTTTCATTATTTCATTTCACATTTATTAAAATATGATTTTATTTCTCAACGTAAACTTGCCATCACTACTGTACAACCGTGGCACGTGGCTGATGAGCTCAGACAGGAGTCTGCGTGACGATGATGTTTGAAGGTGAGATTGTCAGTTGTAGCAAAACAGAGTATGTGTGTGAATGAAAGGGAGGACAGTGAAACACAGTCCACCTCTGTTTCACTGTCCTCCCTTTCATTCACACACAGGTGGTGGAGGAGTTTAGATACTGAGGATCAACTGTTCAGAGCAGTGGAGACTGTGGAAGAGAGGAGAAGAATGGAGTGGAGTCGGGATGGAACAACTGGAGAAAAGTCAGCAGTGATCTGTGATAGAAGAGAGTCAGCTAAGGTGAAGGGACGGTGGAGAGACCAGCCATGATAGATAGATTAGAGACACTAGGAATAGACAGAAGACAGGACGTAGAGCTGGAGGTGGAGGAGTTGAAGATGCTGAGATTCTCTGTAGGAGAGACAAGGATGGACAGGATCAGGAATGAGGTGATTAGAGGGACAACACAGACAGGAGGGTTTGGAGAAAAAGCTAGAGAAGACAGATTGAGATGGTTTGGACATGGACATTAGTAGGAGAATGCTAAAAATCTGAATATGTCAGACCTGAACAGTGAACAATGGATAATAGTGGATTAGTAGGTTAGTAGTTGATAGATAGGTTGATGTTGGTAAGTTTAGTTAAGATAGTTGTTGCTGTGTGTGGTGTTGTTGAATAACTGCCATCTCCATTATTATTGTTGTTACAATTTCTGATAATGTTACTACTGAAGTAGGTCAGTTAGTCGTGTGTCTATACTTGACGGACGGACGGACGGACACAGACAGACAGACAGACAGACAGAATAAAAGGGCTGTCACAGTCCGGCTCTAAATCAACACACACACACACCTGTTCGACGATCCAGCGGCGCAGTTTGCGCGTGCGGCGCATTCTTCCTCGGGTCATGGGAATCTGTGACAGTTAAAGACAGTCGGCCAATTAAAAACAACACAATCAAACACCATCGTCAATCAGGAGTCAAAGATACTTTCTGTTTCATGGCAGCTGCTACATTCCAACAAAGGACGACTTTAACACAAACCCGTGACGATTCCAAATGTATGTTTGTTTCATCAAGTTTATTAACTGATTTTATTGACGCCGAACATTGAAACACTTTGCAAATTTCCTGAACAAGAAGAAACAACACATGGGGACAGAGTTCTAAATGCAATCTAGTTAATGGCGTTCAACAGCTAGACAAAAGTCCAACGTTGATACAGGGGTAAAGATATAGAGCAGTAAAGGGTAGAAAATATTTTTACCTGAGTATTTGTCCGCCCTTAGTTCCGCCTGGTGCAGCTGAAGGACTCAGCTCGTAGAGACTCTGAATATGTCTCTCTCTCTCTCCCTGTCTAACTGCGCTTCTGTCTCTCTAGCTCGAAGACTCTCTCAGCACGGACGCTCCTTTTCACAGAAATCACGTGACATCCTGAAATCTGCACACGATGTGGCCACAAGAGGACGACAACGGGCAGAGACGAATGAGAATGATTGGGCAAAAATAAAGTGACGATAAAGATTGGCATTATGTACGCCAGGGGTCACCATAGCGCCCATGGTCTTTCCAAAAAAACAAAACTAATAATAAAAAAAAATGGTTCAAAATGGTTCCTGTTCCTGTGCTTTTTGAACAAAGGTTACACTTACATTGATGTTAATATGGTTACAACTACGATGGTAAGAACAGTAGTCACTATTGTATGGCCCAGAACTTTTTATTTCGGTATTTGAATTACCGTAATATACTTGTTTGAAATACCGTAATACTTGTTCGACTTAATGAAATACAGTATTTCATCGTTTGGTAAGTCAAACAAGTAGCTCTTCATATTACCCTCGGTTTCTAAAATGTTGGTGACGCTCGATGTACTCTAATTTCAACAGTTCATTAGTTTCAAGCTCAAACCATTATCATTTTGAATGACGAATAAAGTTAATAAAAGTTAATGCAAGTGTGTGTTTATTGCTTCACTAAAGAGGGAAACCGTTGGACGCTTTTTATACCAATTTTAGCACACATTATTTAGGGGTAAGCCTGTTTATTTCTTTAAGATCAATCAAAACACAATTATTGACATAACATTGACAGAACAAGAATCTCAGAATTCTCCTCTGCAGCAGACTGGAGTAGACGTTCCCCGGGAGGATGAGGAGTGTGATTAATTAAATTAAAAACAAAAAAATTAACACAAACACAAATGTTAATATTGTAGGCAAAGTAAGGGGGTATTCCCCCAAAACGAAACAACAAGAGATTATATAATAACCAATTAACCATTATAAAAATAACTAATATATCAGAGAGTAGGAACGTAGACCAGACCAAACTGATTGTCTCCTTCATTTTTTGATTTCTTTGGTAATTGATATAAAACACCATTCATTTTAAGTGTGTACTGAATGAAACCACTGCTATAAGAAATGCTCAAAATAAGTTTTGGTTGACTTTAATAAATCCTTAAATGTGTTAGTCTAAGAGATTTGAGGATTCATTTGGATTCCTGTGAAGTTCAGGGATTTCTTCATTTGTTACGAGGAACTTTTTCTCCAAGAGGTAACTCCATCAGTTTCTGTCAGAAAAAAAACAGCTTTAAATTATTTAGAGCTTAACAAACACTTCTTTTAAAAACACACTCAAGTTTTAATGACTTTCCAGCAGTCTTAGATATTTTTCAGACCAAATATTCTTCTTCTTCCATTTTCTGAAGAGGAAACTCTTCATTCTTTAGTCATTCTGTAGTGAACTTGTAAATCTACTATTTATAACTGTGTGTTTTAGAATATCCTAACCCACCCTTGATAATTTTCCTGATCAAAGAGCTTTAAAGAAATCAGTGATGTCAGACCTTGCG
Organism: Paraplagusia blochii; assembly: GCA_016785265.1. Lineage (NCBI taxonomy): Eukaryota > Metazoa > Chordata > Actinopteri > Pleuronectiformes > Cynoglossidae > Paraplagusia > Paraplagusia blochii. Next base: position 13,648 of record JAFBJS010000087.1, read on the forward strand.
CAGTCGTGGGTAGTAAACTTCGTCTCTCTCGTTGTCCACTTTCTGCAGCATCACCTGGTATCTCTCACAGTTACGAATGAGCTCCTGATTGTCGTAGAGAAGAGCTGGGTCCAGAGAGTGAGCGTTGATCAGACTCACCAGATATTCCTTGTAGTGTTTTCTGAGCACATGCACACAAACACACAGCAACATGTTTGAAAAAAATAAAATCTCCAGTTAATATGACACAGTCCATTTTTGACCAAGTTAAAAGCTCACTCGCAGAGTCCAGCCTGTCCAGGCTGGGTCTGGAGGCCACACGGAGAATCTGGCTGTGGACCGACTTCTTTCTGCTCCAATACTCCACAGGCCTCCACTGTAAAGTATGACAAAATAAATATAACCAAAGGAAAAAATTATTCATCAAAAAGAAAAGTAAATCTGTGTAATTGAGACAACTATTCAATTAAATAAGAATTATTTCTAATTGAAATCATTACCATTCTGAGCTGCATTCGAGGGCTCCGTGTTGAACTCCACACCACATTTCTAAAGAGGGACAATAAAATACATTAAGAAAACAAGTCATTGTATTCTTTACATTTTCTATCCCAGAGATAAATAAGAAGACCGAAAACATTTTTATACAGTATTTTACCTGCAGCAGCGCCTGTAGCCTGGCTGGCGCCCAGTCTCTTAAATAGAAGAGACAATCTCGAGGGTGGTGAGCGTGCAGACCTGGGTAGTTGCACTGTGGTGTTCTACACAGTGTCTGTAGGAGGTGCAAAAAAAACTATTCAGTCATGACTGAGCACACAGGGTGGAAAGAAGAACAGAAGAGTTTCAAAATGATCTGCTCTGGCACAGATGTCCCAATGTCATTGGTGCTATAGTTGGTGCTTGGTCTCACAGTAGGCAAAAAGAACGCAAAGTAGAGACGCGACAGCTATTGTATTACTTATCCATAGGTTACCCTTTTGCGAACAAAACTTTTACAAATTTCATTTACCTGTATTTTATCATATAGAATATTTCTTGCAATATCCTGTATAAAAGTGTTAGAAAATGTCACAAAAACACGTGATAAAAGAAAAGTAGAATAGTAGAAGGAGAATACGACTGTACTTAAATTCGAACTACACTTAAGGAATTAGAATTAGGAAGCCGTAAACCTGGATTTTCAAAAGGGAGCTGGTAATAATGTCTGCACAATGAAAAAAAAATATGGATGTCTGATGGTATTGGTTCGTATCATAAGATCGATACCTGTTTTTCCTCCAATAATGGAAATTCGAAAACACAATGCCTGGGTTTTTAGATTTTTCAAATTTACTGTATTCACACACAAGGTTCTGGGATGTCTACCTGAATTTTAGGGTAAAATGGGGTCATATATCCATAATGGTTGAAATCTGTATCAGAAAATTAAGTTTTTGGACAAAAATGACAAAGTCCGATGTAATACTGACATCCCTATAACGTTAACCTCAGCTAAGAGACTTTAACAGTTCCAGAAACTGACCAAGTTTTCTTCAAGTTCCAAGACAAAGTTCTGTTGTGATAGTAATAGATGTGCTAGTAATAACTGCTCAATTTTAATTGCATTTGTACAATGACAATAAAGGCTGAACCTTAAACGTACAACTGAACTCTCTGGACTCTACATTCATGGATACCTTATGTTCTGTGCTACCTCCTAACTCTGGGTAGACCTACCTTGTGGTAAGGGTTGTTGCAGCCACTGCAGAACTGGTACCTGCACTGAAAGCAGCTGAAGTGCATGCAGCCACCTTTGCTCAGAGCGTACTGGTACCTGCAGTGAGGACAGGCTGCAGAGAAAGGAGCAAATCGAAGGAAATCAACAGTGTGTTTTCAATACTTCTTCTTTAAGAAGCTTTGAATACTTTTGCAAAACAGTGTTGTGTTTAGGATGGATTTTCCCATTTGTGGTTTTCATTTTCAATGACTCACTGATGCCATTGTCCCTGAGGTAACCAGCCAAACCCTGTCTCTGGTATTCTGGATCATTGTCTCTCTTCCACTGCTGGAACTGTTCACAGGACAGATCCTGGTGCTGAGGCTCCCACTGGCAGCAGATGGAGACAGAAAGGTAGTTGTTATTGACCTGATATTGCAGGCAAGAACATCTGGGTTACTAGAAAAATAAAGAAGAAAAACACTCACAGGTTTTTTACACTGAGAACAAAAACTTTGTTTGCAGTAAGGGCAGGTGACCTTCAGCTGATTAACATCGTTGATAAATCCAGAGATACACTAAAAAAAAACAGGACAAAAGAAGAAAACAGAAAATTAGTTGAAAAAAAAAAACATTTCAACAACAACAGTTTCGAGAGCAGCAGAGTGCATAAACTTACATTACAGCACCAGACGAACTTTGGGTCCTTCTTCAGAGCATGCTCTGTTAGTTTTTTATGAAAGAGCTCAAAGACATCAGCCTCCAGACACTCCTTCAACTGCAGAAGGCAAAGAAAAGTCCTCCTGTTACTGTCCTGATGTTCTCTTTTTCATATTTCTTTTCACCTCTGTTTTCTTTTTTAAAAATTCACGCAGTTATTTTTCTCACCTGTATGTCCAAGGTAGAGAAGTAACTGTCCATCTCCTCTGGGTCATTGATGTCTGGCTCTGAACAGACGGGACAGACCATGTCTCTGATGTGTTTGTCTCTCACTGCAATAGTGAAGTGCTGTGTGAAGCACTCCTGACACACCGAGCACTGACAGGAAGTCAGGGACTGCATCTAAGGTACGGAAAGGAAGACAGGAAAAAAAAAAAAATCACAATATCGAATTCAATCAATCAAATTTTATTTATATAGCCGTGACAGACGTGCAATGGATGTTACTCAGAACATGCAGTGTATAATTTCAATACATAAAAAAACAGTGAAAAGAGAAGGTTCAGCAATATACTGTTAAAACAGGCAAAATGAGACCTGGGATGTAAAGAGGCAACACTTTATTTGATAGTGATACAGGACATGTAAAAGTCCAGTGTGAAAGAAGTCAGATGGGTGTGCAGTCTGAGGGACAGATGGGTTTGCAACAGGAAGTGTTAAGAGAAGGAAAAAAAATAAAAGTTTTCCTAATATTCTTAGATGTGTATAAGAGACAGGTTTAAAATGCTTAACTTTGAGTTACCAACTTTACTTGTAGCCAAGTTTGCTTTACTCGTTTTGTTGAATGCATGAAAACAGAGCCCAATAAAGTAAAATAAAAATTCCTTTTTTTGACTCACCTTCCCACGTGGGAAGATGCCGTAACAGCAGGGGCACTCGTTGTGGAGGAGACGTTTGATGAACTCTTTGTCAGGTGACTCCTTCACAGCTTGAACCACATCCTCCAGAGTGTATGAGACGTCGGGCTCCTGCAGCAAAGACAGCACCAGCTCACACCGGCCCCAGCTGGGCAGGTTATACAGGGCCAAAAGACGCCGGCACATTCTCTGAAGACAGAGTCAAACAAAAAGAAAGACCAACAAAACCATGTTTTAAACCACGCCCTGTCTGAAACTTGCCAGCACTTTTATCAGGGGAAAAAGAGAAAGGTAGAAACCTCAGGGAGAACCACAGGTGATGGATCCATTCCCTGGACGGACAGATGTGCAATGGATGTTACTCAGAAGATGCAGTGTACAATTTCAAAACATAAAAAAACAATAAAAGAGAAAGTTCACCAATGTAAAGAGGCAACACTTTATTTGACAGTGATACAGGACATGTATAAGTCCAGTGTGAAAGAGTTCAGGTGTGCAGTCTGAGGGACAAATGGGACAATAGGAATGGGATTGCATCAATGATTACAGATGATGTCTGCAAATGACATTTTTTTGGAAGTGTTAAGAGAAGGAAAAAATAAAAGTTTTGCCTAATATTCCTTATTGTGTGAGCTATGATTAAAATGCTTAACTTTGAGTTACCAACTTTACTTGTAGCCATGTTTGCTTTACTCGTTTTGTTGAATGCATGAAAACAGAGCCCAATAAAGTAAAATAAAAATTCCTTTTTTTGACTCACCTTCCCACGTGGGAAGATGCCGTAACAGCAGGGGCACTCGTTGTGGAGGAGACGTTTGATGAACTCTTTGTCAGGTGACTCCTTCACAGCTTGAACCACATCCTCCAGAGTGTATGAGACGTCGGGCTCCTGCAGCAAAGACAGCACCAGCTCACACCGGCCCCAGCTGGGCAGGTTATACAGGGCCAAAAGACGCCGGCACATTCTCTGAAGACAGAGTCAAACAAAAAGAAAGACCAACAAAACCATGTTTTAAACCACGCCCTGTCTGAAACTTGCCAGCACATGCTGAGGTAGCTAAGACTTTGCACCTGTTTGTCTTGGTGTTTTGGGTCGATGGGTGGCTCAACCTGATCACTCCAGATACGCTGGTGGAAAGGTTCAAGCAGAGGACGCTGAAGTAAGGCCAAAGCTCCTTTGACTTCACCTGCGCTTTGTCGCAGTGCCTCCTCACACTGAGCCACGTCTCTAAAACCCAGAGAATGGAGCTGCCTCATCTGGACAAACAGAAAGTGACCATCAAGTTAACCTCAGACTGTATCAAGTTAGAAATTAGTACCGTAGGTAGACCAATATGGATGGATAGATTAGGTTAAAATCTAAGAGATTAATAAATCAAATTAGATTAGATTCAATCCCAATTTAGAGCAACAGAGACTATGGAAGACTGAATGCAGTATAGAACCAATGGAGAAAAGAGTCCGGAGTGATCTGTGATAGAAAGGTGTCAGCTAAGGTGAAGGGAAAGGTTTACAGGACAGTTGTGAGACTCAGTGGACCTCACACGTAACCTGAGAGAGAGGACATGGAGGTAGTTGGAGTCAGAGCAGAAGATGAGAAAAAGGGGGATTTGCTGTGGAAACCACTGAAAAAAGGACAAGCCAAAAGGAAGACAAGATGACTAGAGCTAAAAGCACATCGTATATATTACGTGGCACAGTTGGGTTCAGTCTCATCTTCCAGTGGCGGATTTTCCAAAAGTTCTGTTAAAAATTGAAAGGATTGTCGAATAACAGAATTATTTCAGGTACCTTGGCCTGTCGGTCTCTCAGCAGCTGTGTCACTGCAGTATCCCTGTCTCCTCCTGCCGCCAACCAGGCCTGTTTGGCCTCAGCCCTTGACAGTTTCAGACCTTCACTCCTAACCAACCCCTCATCCTCAGCTGGATGTATCCCAGAATCCCCTGCTTTGTAGCTCAGCTGTACAGAGACAGCAATGGCGCAGATTTCATCCAGCAGGTGAGGTAACTCTGATGAGAGCCAATCACAGGGGCTGCTGCTGCCGCAGACACACAGGGCAGCGTAAATTTCCTCCGGACTGATGCCACGCTTTTCTGCTTCCTGGAAAAGACAACAGGACATACACGGTCTGTGATAAATGGTGGTTGGAAAACAGATCTCTAAGATAGACGCTGTATTTGGACCTACTCGTATGTGACGGATCAGGTCCATTCCATCCTCCCTCATCACCTTCTGCCTCTGCAGCTCCACCTTCTCTTTAAGCTGCGGAGTTTTCACGGCCGGCTGAGGTTTGTCTTTAGAGGCTGGCAGCGTTTGTTGAAAGGACTGGGGGACGGAGTCTCCAGGAGTTTCTTTACATGGTAGGTTGCACATTTCACACGCTGTTGTGGCCTCCGTGTTCTCAAAGGTGCAGAATTGACAAGTCCACTGAGAAGAACAAGAAGAAATGCAAAGAAGCAAAAGATGTAGCATGATGATGACACGATGATGACAGCAGATATTTCAAAAGATCCCCAAAAATTGAGTTTGAGTCTTAAAAATAATTTTTGCTAATTTCTGCGTTCATCCTTGAATAATCGTTCATTCATACATTCATTCGTCTTCTTCCTATTATCTGTGACTGGTTCAAGTCTCACAGATACTCTGAGCCTTCCGATGGTTGGTGAGTCCACTGCAAGTTTTGTGGCCCAGAGCACATCAGTAGTTAACTGTTAAAAATAACCAACAACAATTCAAACCTTTGTTCCAGTATCAGGGAGGGATCCTGCGCTGGACGTCTTTGGTGGAACAGGTGGTCGGGTGGCCAGACGTGGGCGCTCACACACCTCACATAGAATGCTGCTGCCTTGATTGACTACAGTGCAGCTCTTACACTCCCACTCTGGGAGAGCGGACAACAACACTTAGTACATTTTCACAACAAAACATTTGATATTATCAGCTAAATGTTACTCCTCACTACAAACCTGTGTTCGCTGATGCAGAGAGTGAAAAGGAGTTTTCTTGAGTGTTGGAAGTGGCGAGTCGAGGCCGATCACAAGTGGAACAGAGGACGGCTCGCATCCCGTTGACTGTGGTGCAGTGACAGCACTCCCAAGTGGACAGAAGAGGACTAACAGATCGATAATTATATAAATTAGATCTTAGTTTTGACATTAATCATTTTTCTTCTTCTTCTTCTGGCTTGTCCCTTTTTCATAGGACAAGCCGACAGATCAACAAATTAACACTTTTCATATCAGTGTTCTTTGTATCTTGTACTCTATTCCAACTTTATCAATGTCCCCCCTCACTGCAGCTCCATCTAAGGATCATTATTTTACCAATGTTCCCACTGTCCCTCCTCTGAACATGTCCAAACGTGTATAAGAGACAGGTTTTAAACCACGCCCTGTCTGAAACTTGCCAGCACATGCTGAGGTAGCTAAGACTTTGCACCTGTTTGTCTTGGTGTTTTGGGTCGATGGGTGGCTCAACCTGATCACTCCAGATACGCTGGTGGAAAGGTTCAAGGATCACTGCTGACTCTTTTCTCCAGTTGTTCCGTCCTCCCTTCTTCTCTCTTCCACTGTCTCCTCTGCTCTGAACAGTTGATCCTCATTATCTTGTCTCCTGCTCCTTAAAATATTTTTCAGTGTTTTGTTCGTTAATTCGCTGACTAATCAAACCTTTTATTGTTTAATTTTTGATATTGTTTAATTTTTAGAATTAATACTAAAAAGAGTGCTATTATTTCTAAAATTCACAAAGTCCTTGCTACTCAATAAATCTACTGTGAATAAAACACTTACCTGGATGTCTTAACCTGGGTCAGGAAAATTCTGTTGTGTTCTTTACGGTTGGGGTGGGAGTGAAAGATTTTGTCACAGTTCACACAAAGACTCTGGACACAGGTGGAGCAGTGAGACTGGACGTCAGAAACACCGCAGACGCTGCAGGTCTCTTGAAGGGATAAAATGTAAATACATGTGAATACAGTTGCAGATTTAAGTAGATTGAAGTTTTTTATGATCCAAATTTTTTACTCACCTTTACACATCTTTTGGATTTTGTCCCTTTTGTGACTGGCTCTGCTGGGGTGTCGGTGAAAAAGCCCATCACAGGCATCACAGAAACACTGATTATTGCAGGAGGGACAAACCAGAGAAGAAGAGCTGCCGCACAAATTACACTCAGGGTCTGCAGACACAGGGAAATAATAGGTAGCAAGTTGAGAATCTGAAGCTGAGGTTGTGAGTTGATGTTACATACATTCAAACAACTAAATGTCACATTAAATCCAACTCACCTGCTGCAGGTTTTGGTGGTGGAGCAACACGGGAGCGAGGAGCTGGTTTAGGCGGAGAGGCTTTGTTTACATTCTGTAGGTCAGATGACGGGACAACAGCCTGGTCACTCACCGTCGAATTCTGAGGACACAGAGCATCACAGGCAAATATGCATTTATTTTCATTCTCTTATTTGTTACTGGGTTTTCAGGGGAAGCCGTCTCCACCACTGTAAAATCTATGGTTACCTCAGGGTTTTCCTTTGGGTGGTGAGCCCACTGGAAGCCAAAAAAAATGCTCATAAGTGTCTTAATTCAAAGTTGATATCCAACTATTTTCCACTGTTTTCCGTTTTCTTAATAGTAACCAGAATCACATGAGTTCTTCACTCAATCACTATCACATCACTAACTATGGCTTAGTACTGCCAGAAGCAGTTTTTGAGTTGAGTCCATGTTTTCTTGTTCATTGTATCCTTAAGGTAATGTTTTCTTTAATGGTGCCAGGTATTAAAATGAACAAGACATTGAAGACATTGAAGACATTGAAGACATTACAGACATTCTATCAGGATGTGGTCGCACACATTGCCAGATGTCATTTCAGAAGAACTAACTGTTCTCTGTTCTTTGCCATTTTTAAGGAGCAGAGAGAGGAATTAGGAAGGGCATGATGGAAGAAAAAAAAAAAACAACAAAACACAGACCTGCTGCTTTAGAATGAATGGCACGACATCTTTGAAGATTTCAACGTGAGGATGAGTTCCCTAGACAAAAAACAGTGGACATTCCTTTGGATGAATGGACTCATGATGCATTATGATGATAAAGATGGAGCAATAAGTACTAAAACACAAACCTTAACCAACATATCCACCTCTGTGCGTAACGTCATGACCTCTAGTGTAACCGCTGCCACTTTGTCAATGTCAGGTTCACTGATTTCATCAGGAAAACTGAGGCCGTCGACCTGTTGGTTGGTGTAACCGTAGAGAAAAAGGACTCGGCGTCCCCCCTAAGATGGAAAAACCCCGAAAACAAAGACTTTGTATAAGGCAGGGTTGACAAACTCAAACTTATTAAGTATTGACACGTTGACAGCAATTGCTCTTGTTTTCCCTACTTTCTAGATCAGTAATGTAGAAATTTTGCATATTGAAACAAAGTATAGTTTTGCATAAAGATGAATCTTGAACACCTCAAAATTACCGCCATAAACATATGAGAATTTTAATTTGAAATAAAAACACATCACTATTTGTTTCTAATTGTCTTTATCTGTAGCTTTTCCAGATCCTGACAGCCCAATACAATTAGACCATCAGTCACATTTGGCAAAAAAAAAGCAAAAAAAAAAATTAAATAAACCACCCGACTTTCCTTTGTAACAAAATATTGAAAGTGAGAATTGATTAAATCAGAGGTACTCAGTATATATGTAGCTTTTGATTTACTGGTAGATTGTGCAGCCAAGACTGGTAGATACTAAGCACTTAAAGTGAAAATCAAAAATATATAAAACTAGCCTGTTGGTATAGCTGCCTCATTCATTTCTGGCCAAGTTGCAATATCTGCTTAACCTTACAATGTGCTTGCTATAAGTGTATTTCTTCTGGTTTTCCAAAAATGTTCAAATATGACCTAGGCAACTATGCTATAAGACTAACTATATATATATATATATATATATATTACCTGAATTTCCTCAAAGACAACTCCTAAGGGAGTAATAGCTTTTTTCTATCCATCAATCTATCACCTATTTATCTGTTTGTCTGTCTTGTGTGGACACAACTAGTCTAAATTAGGGTTTATAATAAAGTCAATGTTTTCATCATGAAAAAAGAACAGTGAAAAGTCAGTAGCGTAGTGAAAGATGGCTAAAAATACCAAAAAATATATATTTTAAAACTGTCTTTTTCAGACAGAAACTCACCTTCACTGCATCCACAGTGGTTCTGAAGACTGGGTTGTTATGTTTGACGCTCCTCCAGTATTTGGGCCTAGCAGGACAGGCCAGGTTACAGCCATACTTCTCCAGGATACTCAAGGCCTTAAACAGCCGGACCAGAGACTCACAGACCTACCACACAGACCAAGACAAACGGTATTGTCAATTATAAATTTAAGTATGGACTTATGGTCAAAGGAATGAGAATGAGAATGAGAGGTGAAGTCCTGACTTCCTGTTTGCTGCCGCCTGTAGCATTGTCCTTAAACATGGCTTCCACTGCCAGGTGTCGGTATTTCTCTGACAGTGGCATAGCCGCGTTTGCGATGGTCTGGACATCAGACTTTACATCCTGGGCCACACCAGAGGAGGACAGGATGGACTGTGCTCTCCTCCTGACCTCGTCCATCTGCTCAGATGGAGAACTGCAGCTCATGGCTGAAGATGGACGAAGGTGACCGTTTATTTCCTACAAAAACAAAACAAAAAATCACAAACAGAAGAACATGGAGTTTAGTCAAGTACAAGTCATTTTGAAGCATAACATCTTTTGTTGTTTTGACAATATAATAGTACATTTCTAATTATGATAATTATGATGACTAACTTGCTTTACTTTTCTTCTACTGCAGCCCAGTAATTCTTCTGTCCAGATTAAGGAAGTCCAGTTAATAATAGACTCACTGAACAGTGACAACAACACGCTGCTGCAAACCTGAAAAATAAACTATCAAACAGTCCCGAGACTCTCTACATTCTACATTTTATTGTGTTTTTATTATCTTGCGAGCAAAATTACGAACCGAAAACCCAATTTAGCTGTAGATGAAACCGAAACTTCATAATATTCAACACAAGTCAGAAGTTGACGTCGTTTAAATAAAAAGTTTCTCACAAAGTCAAATGAAGTCTGGGCGACACAAAACGACCAAATAAACTCGGTGGTTATAGGTGCATTATTACTATTATCATCTAAGTTCTCACCTGTGTCAGTTTTGCAGCTTCTACGCTTAGGCTTCAAACACGGAACCTCAGTCCCAGTAGCTCCATTTCCTTTCTGGTTTTCACAATAAAAGCAAACATCCTACAAAATAAATGTCGTTCTGACGCTACAGTGATACTCCCCATTATAATATAGTTTATTATTATTATATATTCACAGTATAATCGCACGACTTTAACACCAACACTAAACGAAAACAAATTATTTAAGAAAACAAAATTCCTGGAATTGTTTTTTCTCGTTTGTTTGTTGGTTTGTATATACAGTATCACTGATTGCAAAGATTAAGGTCTGTATAAACGTCGCTGTAGCAGAGTTAAGGACATACATGTAAAGGATACGCGTGTGCTTCTTAATTCTTTGAGAACAGTACAGTCAAAATAGCATAAGTCGCTTTATAATAATACATTTCTACAGCCTGCATGTCAACATAAGTATTGGTAGACTTTTAGAATTATTGTTGTTTGTTTCAGAGTTTTAAAAGTGTCACAAAGTATCAAAACATCCACCAGGATCGGTTTGGTCGTGATGCGGGGGTGTGTTTCAGACTTAATGGGCGGTGTCACGAAGGTAATCAAACCGAAAATAAAGCAGGGATAAAGGAGGAAATAAAGTTGGTTCGCGCCGTCCTCGTTTTCTCTCGTAGCAGCTGCAGCGGGGAATATTGACTTTTACACCCAAAAACGCTGGGATTCTGTAATAACCATCTTTTTGTTGGTTTTAGCTCGGGCTGATTCCCCACACTCATAAAGCTTCGTCATGTCCAAAACGTCATCGCTGAAGATCAGCCGCTCCGCAGCTCAGAAGGTCGGTACATTCCGATACCAGACACATAGATAAATATGCAATTGCATATTGGACAATAACGCAGCTTTAGGTCGTCCATACAGGGAAACACAATGGTTTTAAGAGCGGAAAGTCCAGTTGAGAAAACGAAAGTGAAGGCAAAAGTGTGATTCAGACCGGACTCCGCGTTTTGACACTTTAACTGATGTATACAATTAATATATTTTGGCTTAAAATATAGTTTGTTTATTTGAAATCATGGCGTAATGTTTAGAAAATTGGAAGTTTGTTTTCTGTTGTTACGATATTTGGCGATGTGGGGGGGGTAGTCCCTCTAGTGGTCGCTTTTATACTGCAAAGGTCTGAAAAAAGTTTTTGTGTTTGTAACAAGCATCGATATGAACCTGTTTTTTTAATCTTACAGGTGGAAAACTACCGTCAGTCTCTATATCATGAGGTTGGGACTGATTTTTCAATCCAAACATCACAATAACAAACACACAAAATTATGGAGCTTTGCATTTGACGTCTTAAATGATATACATTGTCTGTTCCCAGGCAGAGAATCTGTTCTCCAGCTACATTCCACAGAAGATCACACAGCTGGACACCATGCTCAGAGTCAGAGATTTTTTTAATTTTAGATAAAGGCCAGAGTTCTATGTTAGAGATAATAATTGTATTTATAATGTCGTTTTTATTTCTAGGATGATGCCTTCAGTATCACTGACACAGCCTCACTCCAGGCTCCTCTAGACATCCCTATTCCAGATCCTCCTACAGAAGATGAGGTACATGATCTTAGGCAGATTTTAGATATCCAGGAAATAAAAGTTTATAAAATGCTTTACATTATATTTACATTATTAGACATAAACAAACAAATATACTGTCCAACAGGAAATGGAAACGGATGAGAATGAAGATGACAAGAAGAAGAAAAAGGGTAATTTGTTTTAGCCTGTGGCATCATTCCATTAACAAATTGCACATTAGGAAAAATTCCTAGAAAGGGCTATCTTTCTGCAGCTCCAAAGTGTGGCTTCATCAAAGGAAACGAGAAAATAATGCTGCTCGTGGAACAAGTTAAACCTGAGATCATGGCTCTGAGAGAAACTATCATTAATGTAAGTCAGAGTAAGTCGTGGTGTGGCAAATAAAACACAAAAATATATATACAGACAGATATCCAAATAGATAAATAGAACCTAAATAATCCCTCACAAGTCCCTTTACGAAATTAAAAACCTTTCGTTTGTTGTATACTTTAGTTCACATTTGCACCATTGTCGTCTTTCCTCAGGTTTCCTGCTGGATTCAGCTCCTTATCCCTAAAATAGAAGATGGGAATGACTTTGGAGTCGCCATCCAAGTGTGGTTCTATTTAACTCTTAATATAAGAATATCAGCTTCACATTAATTTTAACCACGGCTACTTTTTGATCATTGCATACGTAATGTATAAGGGGCAATGATTTGCTCTAAAAGCTGCCATCATCATTTCTTCTCAACAGGAGAAAATTTTAGAAAGAATTGCTGCAGTTAAGACCAAAGTCGATGGTTTTCAGACCAATCTAAACAAGTAAGTCAAACATCATGACTCCCTCAGTTTTATTAGAAAGTAATTTGTAACCATTTTAGTTGCTGGTAATAATTCTAAATCTGCAGGTACTTCTCAGAGAGAGGAGACGCAGTGGCTAAAGCTTCCAAAGATACTCATGTGGTAAGTTATTTATGAGCTCATGTGTACATTTTGATTCCTTCTGGTAATTAATGACAATTCCTGTGTCTTTTTTAATCCGGGACATGTCAACGCAATGATACCCAAAAAAAAGAATGATCTTGGTTTGATACACTATTTACACCATTCTTTGATCTTATCTACTGTCACTTTGTAGATGGATTATCGCTCACTGGTCCACGACAAAGATGATGCCATCTACCACGAGATCAGAGTGATAGTCCTCGACATCCGTGGCTTCTATGTAAGTCACACTCTACAGTTATCCTAAAACATAATTAAATACTAAGAAAAAAATGATTAATTGCTTCTCTTTTTACTGCAGGCTGAGCTTTATGACATCATCAGCAAGAACCTGGATAAAGTGACCAATCCCAAAGGAGAGGAGAAGCCTTCCATGTACTGAGGATTTCTACTATATAGAAAACAGTCTAGTTTCTCATTGATTCTCTTTAGCCCTACAATAAACTTGAATGGAAAGATGTGCTTAAAACTTTCAAGCACTATCTTTTCTTTCTTTGCACTAATTGTTTATGTGGTTCAAAAGGTCACAATGTAATAAAAACACAAAGACAGTGTGACGGTCAATGGTTTATTTATAACAAAATGTCTTCACAAGATGCCTTAGAAAATCTAAATTGCTCAATCTAAATAAACAAAAAACTTCAATTTTTTCACAAAAATATTCACCCCTCTAAATAAAGGGGCCATGGGGCCAAGAGCAACAATAGTTATGTAATCAACTAAAAAAAATAAAAACATAAGAGCGCTTCAGTGACTCAGACCTCAGGACCTTCACCACCAGGAATTAGCTGTAAAATACAAAATTTAAGCATTGATGTCAAGTGTTAATTCACACAACAAACAGTTAGACATTATGGGATACACTATTTAATAATAATTATGTGTATTCTACCATTGTGATGTTGTTGCCATTGAGGAGAATTTGGTCCAGTTTGGTTATTCTTCTCCCCTCTGGTGTGATTTCACTAGAAGAGATTTTTGTTATTTTTTACAATTCATTTGTTCCACACCAGCTGTCAAAGGAGGTACAGCAAAGAAAAAGGACACTTACAACTCTGTCACATCTTCCAATACCATATCTGAGATGCGGGTTTAGGAACAAAATCACAGCAAATAATCTGAAACAGGTGATTTCCTCTACTGTAGTTTTTTTTTTTAACAAAAAGCAGTGGTTACAGTTGTCTTTGAGCTTCATAAGACAGCAAATTCAAAGGATACTGACAAAGTCGTCGAATCCCAGTAGCGTCCCGACGATTTCTTTGTCGGTTTTCATGACAATATGAATCCGGGAGCCGATACATTTATCCACGAGCTCTGAAATGAGGAAATTATATTGTCAAATACATATTGAAAATATATTGTCAAATCCTAAAGGCTAAATCACGCAATTTCACACAACGTAAAGCATACGTAGCTTTTGAGTTCAGATGGCATTATAAATAGCTTCCACGATTTTTATCCATTATCATAATTAAACTACAACTCCAACGCTTTAGGATATTAAACAAGGATATGTAGTTAGTAAACCTGACGAGAACATATTTTCAAAAATGCCGCAAATTGTCACAAACCGAGCGGGAGTAGTTGAGACGGGTTTGTTGTCTGCGTGGACGCCATTTTGGATTGTTGATCTGCGCATGTTCAGCTAAAAATGGAATAAAGAATAATCAATGACCAGGCAAAAGAAATCGAATGCGTCTCTTCGATCGACAAGCTCAACGAGTGAAACGACGTCACGAAAGACACGATTGAATAAAGTCAATCTAAATAAATTAACGAAATACGTATTTTAATTAGTGTAAATGTTTTATGTTTATGAAACGCATTTACATAGTATATAAGTTGGCAAGTTTGCAATATAGCTGTAAGGTTTTTTATAACTCAATATTTAGTTTAGATACACTTATTTTAACATTAAAGCGGATACAAATTAATGTAAAAAAATAAATAGTTCAAGTAACTTAATGTATATTTAGAAAACAGATTGAAAAAAGTTGCTGTGAAAGGGGCGTGTCTACGTTGCGAGGCAAAGTTACGTTGAAACACAGGGCGGGGCAAACAACACATCAGAACAATGACAGAGAGACTGAACTCCCTGTGGTCAAAGGTAGTTACATGACAGGTCAGAGTGTGAATAATATATAAAACAGTTTTCCATCAGTCCCTGGGGTGATGAACAGAGTGGGTGTGGTGAGCGATGACGCCATTAACCCGAACAGCGGTGAGTATAGAGCTGTTTACTGACCCTGTGGTTCAGTGGCGACTCTGACTGCCGCTCTCCTGTCTCTCTCGTGGGACACATGAAGGACGCAGGAGCCGCCGAGTCCTGGAGCTGCTGGAATCGGCGCTGACAGTGTTGTCCGCGGCCTTCATCCTCCTCACCTTCCCCTTCAGTGCGTGGATGTGTGCCAAGGTTGTTTACTTCGATGTCAAACGTATAAGAAAACACTGATGTGACGACTGCCTGGGTTACGGATTACAATGGATTAGGGTTAAACCGTGTTTGTCATTTGTACCAAAGTCAGTTAAACAAGTGGGATTTTGGTCACAGCGACATAGTAGTAGAGTGATGGACTCAGACCTGTAATATAATCAGATTTTCTCGGAGGAGTTGGAAAACGAGCAGTTAATCAAATCCCGTTTCCAGTTGTTAAAACCTGGAGCCGTTGCCACAGCAACCACACTTATTTCTGTTCTCATTTCATTTTAATTTGTTGCCTCAGCGAATCATTCTTTACCCTGTTTTCTTGATCTTCTATTCTGACTCCAACTACCTCCATGTTCTCCCTCACCTCATCCATCAAGCTCCTCTTTGTCTCCTACCTGGTAGCTCCATCTCTAGGACCATTCTTCTACCAATATAACCACTGTCCCTCCTCTGAACATGTCCAAACCATCTTAATCTGGCTTCTCTAGCTTTTTCTCCAAACCTTCCTGTCTGTGTTGTCCCTCTAATCACCTAATTTCTGATCCTGTCCATCCTTGTTACCCCCAAATAGAACCTCAGATTATTTAACTCCTCCACCTCCAGCTCTGCCTCCTGTCTTTTACCCATTCATAGTCTGTCAACTTCAACTATATTTATTTAGAGTGACAAATCATAGCAACAGCTATCTCAGGGCACCTCACACACAGTTACAAATACAAAGAAAAATATACAAAAATGTCCTGTAAACCTTTCCCTTCACCTTAGTGGACACTCAACTATCACAGATCACTCACTACCTCTGCTCCCTGTAACACCAACCAAAGGTTGTGCATACACATCCACACCAATCCAATCCACATTAAAGTTGTGTGACTTTTTTGTCATTCTTGTCCTGCACAGAAATCTGTCAATCACATGTTTCTAAGAATAAAATAAATCCATAAAAATTGCAGTAAATATCTGATGTTCTTCCGTGTGAAAAGTCTGTGTCTGTCTTGATGAAATAACACATCAATACCTTTTAATGAACTGTGTAGCTCACTGGACGATGACTTTCTTGCTTGTGTAATGTTGCAGGTGATTCCAGAGTATGAGAGAGCAGTCATTTTCAGATTGGGCCGTGTTGTAAAGGGAAGACCTAAGGGACCTGGTAATGAGACTGAGGACAAATTGTACAACTTGTGCAAACAAATGTAATGAACAGGTTGTGATCTGTTTAGGTCTTTTCTGGTTCATTCCTTGGCTGGACGCCATCCAGACTGTTGACCTGAGGACTGTTTCCTTCTCTGTCCCACTACAGGAGGTTAGCAGCATCACAAACAGAGATGAAACATTACATCGTTCCATAACGTGGAACCATTTTACAGAACATTCTACAATCTCTCTTTTTGTGTCTATTCATGCCATTGTAATGCTTCACATCTTTAATGTTTATGATTATGTATCAATAGAAAATATTATTTTAGTTCTTGCACACTGTGGAGTACCTGAATGCAACATGAATGCAAGCTCATGTCCTTTTTCGGGTGCGACAATGTCATTTGTCATTATTAAACTTGCTGACTCCACCTTCTGACTCTCTGCAGGTGCTAACCTCAGATGGAGTGCCATTACAAGTGGGTGTGGTTGTGTTTTACCGCGTTGTTGACCCATCTCTCTGGGTACTTGAGGTGAGGGACGGCTGCCAGGCCATGCAATCTCTGGTCCAGACCACTCTGAGGGCAGCGTTGGGCTCATGTACGTTGTCAGACTTACTGATGCAAAGGAGAGGAGTCACGGTGTGGATGAAAGTGAGTCCAAAACACATAATATAAAATGGACTTTCTTAGGCACCATGTTACATTGTTTGTGTCACCCTGAAGGAGGTGCTGTTGACTGCCACCAGTGCTTGGGGTGCCCAGGTGCAGCGGGTGGAGCTGAAGGACCTGAGGCTGCCTGGTAACCTGCAGAGGTGCATGGCTTCAGAGGCTGAGGCCGTGAGGATGTCTCGGGCCAAGGTAAAGAAAAACAGGAACGCAGAACCGTTCTTTTCTGTTTTTTTACTGACTCTCTTTCTCTTTCTCTACCGAAGATGGTCCTGGCTGAAGGAGAAGTGAAAGCCTCCCAGGCTCTAATGGAAGCAGGATCCAACCTGTCACCTGTGGCCTTCCACCTCAGATACCTGCAGTCTCTTTCCTCGGTCTCCAGCAACACATCTGTTGTGGTCTTCTCTCTCCCTGCTGAACTCCTGGATGCCTTATTTTCCTGTAGGCCGTAGCTGACATTGGGAGGAAGAAAAACCAAAGAAAGAACAATCTTTTTTGTCCAGATATGTTATTTGATTTCTATTAAAATATACACATTCAAATTTGTGACACACACTGACCACAAGAGGCAGCAGTGGTCAAGCAGTGCTTGAATCCCTGTGACCTCACGTTAGGATTTTTTTTTTCTCCTGACTTCATTTCTAGGTTTTTTTTACGATGTTCACGGTGTTTGTGTTTTTAAATCTAACAAATTCTATCTGTTAGAATCCAGAGGTGTCAAACTCACATTGGGCCAAAATTTAAAACTAGTACAAACTCAATATTTATTGAAAGATTGACAGCTTTTGTTGATGTTTTCCCCTCTGTATATACAGTATGTAATTTTGATCTTTTTTATATCGAAATAAAATTTCAATCATTTTTTGTCTGAAACAACCAAAAATCTACATTATCTGTAGCTTTTCGCAGTTCACAGCAAAAACCTCCTAACACTAGAAAAGTCGTCACTATGCGGTGGCTATTAACTAGTGGACTAACTCTAGTAGAAAATTGAAAGGATCTCGCGGACCAAATATAATGACCAAGCGGGACAGATTTTCCCTCCAGGCCTGAGTTTGACTTAGATAATAAGTGCTAAAAAATAGAGAAAAATATCAGCAGAAATACTGACCTCATGTGGTTGTTTTTGTGACAAACAAAAGATTTAACTTAGTGAAGGAATATGCAGATTTGATTTAGGTTTTAGATATTATAAAACTTCTCTTTCGGTAGTTAAGTTTTTTTTTTTTTTTTTTAATCTTTCATCGCTTTAAAGAGACAGGAGTTCCTGAAGTCTTTGGTCCCTGGCTGAGACAGACAGCAGGTCTACTGACAGCTCTCCAAGTGTCTGGCTGCAGCCTGGCTGGTCATGATGGAAAGTCTATCCTGCAGTGTCAGACAGCAGACATGTGTCAGATCCTATTAGACTAACATTGCAGTGGAGGAGACACATGAATGTGTTCACGTTCAACTGTTGAGCTGCTGATTATCCCTGCAGATTTGGCTGAGGACTCTGGTTTTAGAACATCCTGACACCCTGACCTGCAGCTCAACCTGCAGCCTTAAAACTGACCTTGCGTTTCAACAACAGCCCTTAGCTCGCTACAATAAACCAATAAAAGCTAGAGCTACCTCAAGGCCTGCAGCAATACGAGAGCTACTTGCTTGATGCACAGTTAAGAAACAATAACATTATTAAAAATGTTCTGGGACATACATTAGTGACTCCTCTTTTCTCCATCATTATTGAACCCATTAAAACACCATTGAGTGCAACTAATACATTTTCAAAGGAAAGGTCTGGTGTGGCCGGTAAGAACTTGAGGGTGGTGCAATTATTTATCAAACATTTACCCAAGGTTCCCCCCTACCATGTGGGCATAGAATTCCTCCTTTCTCTCCCATACTATTCCTGTTGTACAAGTGCTATGGAATAAGTGTACACAAAAAATAAATACATGTGGTATTTTCCAAGCTGCGTATTTGACATTTTATCATTAAAAGATAATATGACGTTTCAAAGGCAGTTAATAGCTGTCAGGAGAAAAAGCCGGGCAAATAGTCCAGGGTGACTGTTGACACTTCTTATCACTTCTTATAATTTCTGGTACTTGCAGCTAACCTATTCTGTGATGACATAAAAAAAAATATAGCTACTGTGGTGGAGAATTGTGTGTTATGAACAGACAAAGTGTTAGATGACATTCATGTGCAGGGTCACTGTAGAATTGCAGAAAGTTTAGTATCCACAGTATGTGAGACAACAGAGATTGGCCCCTGGGTAACAGATACAAGACGCCTTCCCAAGACCGATTAAGACACAACATAAACTGGGGCCTAGATAACAGTAACAAAATGTATCCAGGTCAATGTCAAAGCACAGGAGACAACATTCTACATATCAGAGGTCTGACGAGTGTCTTGAGTGACGTGTGATATGACTGTCTGAGAATGTCCAAAAAACTGTATAAGAAGAGCACGCCTGTATCAGTATTTGGGATTTGTTGGTGAGACTGCTGATGAGC
The DNA here is from genome assembly GCA_016785265.1 of Paraplagusia blochii. Classification (NCBI taxonomy): domain Eukaryota; kingdom Metazoa; phylum Chordata; class Actinopteri; order Pleuronectiformes; family Cynoglossidae; genus Paraplagusia; species Paraplagusia blochii. Next base: position 33,409 of record JAFBJS010000087.1, read on the forward strand.
TGATTCGTGTTGGACCTGCCAGGGTCAGAAACCTTTTGATACAATAAATCCCCCGAGACGGAGAAGTGTGTCCTGGCCTGCTTATTTGTAGACAACGCTTTCTACAATACTACAGATTCTGTTATATAATTCAGAAGCTGCACAAAACTGCAGCTTCTCGCTCGGTGAGGCGTTTTAGGGTCTGCTGACATTAAATTACATGTGTTTCTAGAGAATCCCAGTGAATACAGGCTCAAATGGGCTGGGCTGGCACCGCTGTGGTCACAGACTCTGGAGCTATTAATATAACCCTCGCTCTTGGGGCTCCAGCTTCTGATTACCTATCATCAGGCTTTAACTGAGCGCAGCAGTGATGAGGAGCAGCTGCATCCAGGATGTATCTAACACCACTTCACCACTTTGTGACTTTAAAGTTGATAAAAATATGTGTTTATTGTTGTAGCTTCTTGGAATCAGCCTTATGGATGTAGATTTCCATGGTGTCACAGCACAAATCGGACTGATGTTCAGGTGAAATATTTGATTTTCTTAAATTTTGTAGGTTAAACAAAAGAATTTGGAACCTGTTGGGGAACAGCCGTCCTCCTGCTCCTCCTCGTCCCCCTCCTTCTATCTCATTAGTTTTCCTTCCTCCTCCCTCCCCCAGCCACCTCCTTCCACTCTCCTCTCTCTTTACAGTCTCTACTTCTTTAACTCTTACGGTCACAGGAAAGAAAGATGCTGCTTCACAGGCTGCTGGTTCTGCTGGGAGTTGTGGTGCTGTGCAAAGGTAGGAACTACAGCAGATTAAGATTGATATTTTATTAATTTTCAGACCCAGGTTTTGCCAGTATTCAACACATCAAAAGTTGTGGTTGAAACACACACAGAAAGGTGGTGGTATGTGTGTGATTAAGAGGTTGAGTGTGTGTATCTGCAGACAGGAGCAGATTACAGATTATTTAAGGTCGGACTCCATCTGCTACAGGTTAAAGTTTAATATTGAAAAAAAATAAATCATATTGATCTGTTTTGTCTCTCTCACCCTCTACTGTGTCAGTGATTTAACTTCAGAACAAACAGTGTTCAGCGTTAAACCCAAAACCCCACCCCCATGGTTGATTGACAGTTACGATTACCTGTCTTGTTCACAGAAGGGTGGGTTCTGATGGGATAATGTTCTGTTTTTATAGCAGTCCTAATCCCATTTAAGGGAACGTTGTGCTAAACCAAGAACCTGGCACTTCATAACCTGCTGTGTCCAGATAGCACCGATGCAGCATGACATGCTCAGACTTTGCTGCTAAGGCGATTACCCAAGTAAAGAGTTGCATTCAAAAATTCACAAAATGAAGACAACGTCTTAGATATTAGCTTCAATCCTAGCCATAATCACAATATTCTAAAATTCTAACAATGAGATAACATAGGATTATATTAGCATATCATGAAAACAAAACTAGTTAAAAAATAGCTGAGGACTATGGAAGTTTAAGAGCTGGAACTGATGACATATTTTATGGTAAACAGGCAACAAATAATCCCGTAGACAACAGTCAACTTTGATGTTTGTGCAAAGGATTCATATGGACCAACGCCTAACCACGTGAACAAACAAAACAAGTAAATCATTAAATGTTGACTGACCTACATCTGTGAAAAGACATAACCTCTCGATCAATGGGTCTTAGCTAGCAATGTCTGAGAACATGTCCAAAACGTTGATATTGTCCTTTTTTTTTTTCTAATTTCTATATAAACTGATAGTGATATTAAGTGGGAGAGAGGT
>JAFBJS010000089.1:0-22399 GCA_016785265.1 Paraplagusia blochii
TTTTTTTTTTTTTTTTTTTTTCCTTCCGGGACTCTGAAATAACACCCTGTTTTCCCTCTGCTTACGTCAAATATGTTCTACTGTTTTACATCCGTCCAAACTGGACCGTGGAAAAACAAACATCACTGCAGAGAAAACTGTGGATACGACAAGAGTGGAGAAGATGATCTAGAATAACATGTTTAATCATGTCATGGAATATCTACAAAGAGAGGAAAAAGTTGATAGAAAAAAAAATATATAAATATATATATACATATATACTCACATATATATGTATATATGTATATATATATGCATATGTGACTTGCCTTAGGAAATTAGCGTTTGAATATATATATAATATATATCCGAGCGTACGTCCAACCGAACTCTTTTCGCGAGTCGGAAAGACAACACAGTTGACTGTGTCGTATTAAATCTATCAAACAAAGTTTAAATAAAGGTTAGCATAAATCCCTATTTGCATTTCTGACACTCGATTCTTTCCTTCCTGTTAGAGGTTCGTATGGACATATGAAAAAATGTACGTTTTTTTTGTATATATATATATTCTTTTGTATATATATTCAGACCTTTTGTATATACAGTGTATATATATATTCATACCTTTTGTGTATATATCCAGACCTTTTGTATATATAGTCAGACTTTGTTATATATACACACACCAACTTTTTGTATATAAAGACTTTAGGTATATATATTCAGACTTTTTGTACGTATTTTCAAACCTTTTGTGTATATATTTAGACTTTTCATATATATTCAGACTTTGGTATTAACATTTACACAAACCTTTTGTGTATATATTCAGACATTGGCATATAATCAGACTTTGTTATGTATATATTTAGGCTTTTTGTGTATATAGTCAGACTTTGGTATGCATATATTCAAACTTTTCGTGGATATATTAAGGCTTTTTTGTATATATATTCAGACATTGGCATATAATCAGGCTTTGTTATGTATATATTTAGGCTTTTTGTGTATATAGTCAGACTTTGGTATGTATATATTCAAACTTTTCGTGGATATATTAAGGCTTTTCGTATATATATTCAGACATTGGTATATAATCAGACTTTGTTATGTATATATTTAGGCTTTTTGTTCATATAGTCAGACTTTGGTATGTATATATTCAAACTTTTTGTGGATATATTAAGGCATTTAGTATATATATTCAGACATTGGTATATATTCAGACTTTGTTATGTATATATATACATATATACATGTGTATATATACACATATATACACATATTTAAATATTTTGAATATTTTTAATTAAATATTTTGTTATATTCAGACTTTTCGTGTACTTTCAAACATTAACTTTCTTAATGGCATGCTATATACTGTGTATATATATATATATATATTTATACAGTAGATATAAACAGTATATGCAGCTATGTTTTTGGAGGGCAGGACTTTAAAATATTAAAAAGATAAAATGCAAAATCCCTTTTTTCGTAGTACCACTTACCCTGGATCTGCCATTTGTAACTAACTGAATCCTACTCCAGGTTATTATGGAGTGGTGTTTATCTGCAATTGATTAATTGCAATAATAAAGGAAAGCACTTAACCCATAATGGTGGATATGTATATGTACTGTATATCAGATATGTATGTCAACAGCTCCAGGGAGTTGATCAATGTTTAATTGAAAAAAAAAATTTTGCTCCCTCACTGTTTACTGTATATTTATAATAATTTTACAAATAAGTTGTTGATTTATTTGACCCTCAGGCCACAGATCCAGACCCTAAAGACTTGGTATGAAAACAGACCAGGTTTTATGCCAGATCTTCTTCCCTACAGACACACCTGGTCAGTGCCCTGCAGGTGAATCCATGTTCAGGGTTTGGTTTCTTTTTGTTTTTTTTTTGAGCTTTAGTCCCAGAAGATCCAGGTCTCTCGTGATGTAGCAGGGAAGGAGAGAGGGTGCAGGACCTGCAGCGTTGTGTTCTGTACACTGGATACTGTAGTTTGATGAAGAAGATGTGAGCAGGAACACGGATTGTCAACCTAAAATAAGTTTGTTGATTTATTCCTGGTGTCGACGAGTAAATAAAGGTGATGACACAGGCTGGGTTTTGGCTCCTCACCTCTGAGGAACGCCAGGACACAGTGTGAAATTCTGTCAGAACATTTATAGTCGGTGTCAGTTGCTAAGAACACTCTGGAGTCATAGGCCCCTGATAAATATATCGGGAGAGAAAACATCTCAGCACCTTTCAGTCACTTCCCACCAGGTCCTCCTCCGCTCCCTGACCAGGTCTGACAGATGTGTTTCTTCTTAGTTAGGAGTTCCTCCAGCAGATGGAGGAGGCCCGCTCAGCCCACATCTGCTCCTGACTCCGTCGCCTCCTTCTCAACTTTTTCTCCCACTCTCTCCGCAGTTGCTTCCTGTCCCTGCTGCTGGTGGCCGCCGTGGTTTGGAAGATCAAACAGAGCTGCTGGGCTTCACGGAGAAGAGAGGTGAGTGTGACGGAGTCTGGCCCATTTAGGACTACACAGTCAGCACCAAGGGTGTCAAAGTCATTGTGGTTCCAGGACCGCACACAGTCCAATTACCTGCCAAATGGACCGGAGCAGAACAACCATGAAACAATTAACTATAGACAACAACATGGCTCCCCTTGTTTCCAGCATATGAGTACCAGTACATTAGATTACTTTCATAAGTAAAGTAATAAAATTGGTCAAAACATTATGAACAGCAAGAGTACAAATTCAACTGCTGGATTGAACAACTCCAGGGCAATTCAAGCTCTGGCCCGCGGGCCAAATATGACCCACGGCTTAATTACATTTGGTCAATGACCTTATCAAAGTGTACTAGTGTTGGCATGCATATATGTGTGTGTGTGTGTGTGTGTGTGTGTGTGTGTGTGTGTGTGTGTGTGTGTGTGTGTGTGTGTGTGTGTGTGTGTGTGTGTGTGTGTGTGTGTGTGTGTATGTATGTGTGTATGTATGTGTGTGTATATATGTATGTATATATGTATATATGTATGTATGTATGTATGTATATATATATGTACGTATATATGTATGTATGTATATATGTACGTATATATGTATGTACGTATGTATGTATATGTATATGTGTATATGTATACATATATGTGTATATATGTATGTATGTATGTGTATATATGTATATATGTATGTAATACGTATATATGTATGTATGTATGTATGTGTATATATGTATGTATGTATGTATGTAATACGTATATGTATATATGTATACATATATGTGTATATGTATATATGTATACCTAATGTGTATATATGTATACATGTATAGCTATTTTTTCCTCTTTCGCATTGTCATGGATTAGATGTTTTGGATCCATGGAGGGCGCTGTTGTACTGGAATGGATTTTTATGTTAACAACATAGAAAATGGAAGTACCTGACTGAAGATTTGGGTAATCTTCTGAACTCATCATTTTTTTGGGCTGTAAAAGGCTGTGGGCAAGTTTGTCTCAAATGTCCTGTAAGGTTCAAGTGCAACAGGATTCTCAAGGACATTCAAGGCCTTATCTTTGGCTGTTACAGAAGACAAGTCCTTAATTCTTGCCAAAAGATTCCCATTTTTACAAGGTCAGGAGTATTGACAGACCTGCTGTGTGACCGGGTCCTTAAGGCTTCAGGTTCTAATGCCACTGAGCGGCTTTTTTTTTTTTTTTTATGTCCACCGTTGTCTTTGTCTGCAGTGAAATAATCCCTCACTTTCCTTTCTCTTTGATAGCATGGTTGAAAAGTTGTTCCAAAAATCCCTGCTTTTCCCCCCCTGTGCTGCTCCCCCTTCATTATCATGCACGTCATCACTTCAGACATTCTCACCTAGAATAAAATAAATGACTACGTTAGCCGGGGCTGCACGCTCAGCAGTGGAAGACAATTTAAATCAATTAAAGTAACGGAGCGGTTCCCTAGAAGCTCTGCCTTCACGGCCCGTCTCCGTGAGGCTGTTTTGTTGTTGTTGACGTCAAATACGTGACCAGCAACTGGTTAGGATCCCAAGGTCAGGGTGGATTAATGAGGTGGAGTCGTCAGTTGGTTGAATGGTTCCTAACATCTGGGTCGAGGACCAGTACAGGCCATGGTTCAATTGGAACCGGGCCTGACAAAAACAATGCAAAGCTTCTATTATTTTATTATCTGAGTCTGAACTTTTTATTTTGAAAACTTATTTCTGTTGCATCTGTCAACTATCAGTTTTCAATAAGTAAGAAAAATTTAATGAAAAAATCTGTTTCATGTAGATCCTGTGTAATACCACACTGAACCAGAAGGAGGCTGTGGATCAGGGTTTGGAGAACTATAGGATTTACCGTAAAATGTGGAGAACAAATCTATCAAATATTTTTATAAATTCAACTTTCAAATCAAGGTGGGGGCCGCAAGAGGCCCACGGGCCACGAGTTTGAAACCCCTGGTGTACAGCAAGATCCTAGCTAAATTTGTCCACGGGGGACATCTTAACGAGCTTTGTTATTTCATGTTTATTCTGGATATTATTCATGGGCTGGTTTGGATGGTTTCAAATAAAATATTTTTATAATTTTATATATTTAAAATATATAAAATATAATTTTTATAAAAAATTATATAAAATATAATTATAAAAAATTATATAATTATATATTTTTTACAATTATATAAAATATCATTTTTATATTTTACATAAAACTTGCCCACAATGCTATACTGTAGTACAGTATCAATCTGTGAAAACACATATACTATGATGATGTGAAGTTCATTATATTCTTATCAACAATGTCAAAGTCTCCATTGCAATATATTCACACAGTTAATAAATCTTGGCCACGCTAACAATCAACCTTCACATCACGGTGGGGGCCGCAAAATATTGTTCCACTGGCCTCAAACGGCCCACGGGCCGCGAGTTTGAGACCCCTGGTCTACGACTTAGACTTTCGAGATGCTTGCCCCTGTTACGTCTCACCTATATCCACTACATTCTTAAAAATTTTGCAATCAGAAACCCAGACAGGTAGTTCTCACACACCATAGTAGGCAGCGAGAACCTAAAAAAACACATAAAGACCAAAAGTTTCTGGATTCCGAGAAAAGCAAAATTCTCACAAAAAACGACGATTCTGCTCTTAAAGCTGATATACAGCGCCTTTAACGGTTATTACTATATCTAGTAAATACCAGTTTTTATGTCTGTTGTTATCATTTATTTATTTTTTTAATCCCATCTGTTAAAAGAATCAAGACGTTCGACGCGGCCCACGTTGCCAAAAATGTTGGACAACGCTGGGTTGAAACCATCCATTCCAGCCCATGAATCATTTCCATAATAAACATAAATTGACAAAAATAGAATTTATCTTTCTGCTCCCTAGGATGTCCCCCTGTGGATAAATATAGCTGTGAGCTAGGGGTTTCAAACTGGCGGCCCGTGGGACATTTGTGGCCAGTGGAACAATATTTTGCGGCCCCCACCTTGATGTGAAAGTTGAGTTTATAATAATATTTTATAGATTTGTTCTCCATATTTTGTGGTTAATCTTATAGTTCTCCAAACCCTGATCCACAGACCCCTTCTGGTGCAGTGTGGTATTACACAGAATCTATGGGGTTTTTTTTACACTAGCGTACTTCTCTTATTTTGTGGTTGTTTTTGTTGGAAACGAAGGTTGTGTTCACTGAGGGTTTTTTTTCTACAGTTATGTATTAACATTGACTTTTGATCTTTAATGTTTGGTGGAAAAGTTAACAGCCTGGTTTATCATGTGTCTGAAGGTTGAGGTTTTGGAGTGTGTGTGTGTGTGTGTGTGTGTTTGCTGAGGGTAATGTTGTGTTTCATAAGAGCTTTGACATTAACGTTGTTCACACTGAAGTGCTGTCTCACTCTGACCTCATCTTTGAAGAGCAGCTTTGACCTCGCACCTCAGACCTGCTCTTAACTCGTCTCCTTAAATCCCTCTCACCTTTATCTCCTCCACACTGATGCACCACAGACCAGGAGAACAGTTCCCCACCTTTCAAACCACCATCATTAAACCTGTTTAGATTTAATACCACAGTACTCACTTTAGCCTTTAAGTCCCGGTCCAAATAACTCAAAGTTTTAAGATGAAGTAGATCAGTAAAAGAATGTCTGTCAAAAAAATGCCCTTTTTCCGGGGTTGCCACATGGAGTCAACGTCCATCAATCTCCTCTTTGTCTCCTACCTGGTAACCCCATCGCTAGGATCATTCTTCCACCATTGTATCCACTGTCCCTCCTCTGAACATGTCCAAACCATCTCAATCTGTCTTCTCTAGCTTTTTCTCCAAACCTTCCTGTCTGTGTTGTCGCTCTAATCACTTAATTTCTGATCCTGTCCATCCTTGTCTCTCCTAAAAGGAACCTCAGCATCTTTAACTCCTCCACCTCCAGCTCTGTCTCCTGTCTTCTACCTATTCCTAGTGTCTCTAATCCATCCATGATGGGTGGTCTCTCCACCGTCCCTCCACCTTAGCTGACTCTCTTCTATCTCAGATCACTCCTGACCCTTTTCTCCAGTTGTTCCATCCTGACTCCACTCTATTCTTCTCCTCAGTCTCTTCCACAGTCTCCACTGCTCTGAACAGTTGATCCTCAATATCTAAACTCCTCCACCTTCTCCACCTCTCTTGTCACCACTGTTCTCCCTTTCACACACGTACTCTGTCTTGTGACAATTGACCTTCACTCCTCTTTTCTTCAGTGCAAACCTCCACCCTCTTCTAAATTCTCTTCTAAATAAGAAACATATACATATATATATATAAGAAATATATAAATAGAAACAAATACCTGTGATAAATAATAAATATTCATATTTTTCTTTTTTCTGTAAAATATTTTGTTAGTATCATTTTGTCCTATGATCAATTTACCAACCTCATCGTCTCGGAATCAGTGTGGTGCAAAAAAACAATGGCACAGTTTACAACCTCTTCATCATGCTGTCATGGTGTCCAGCTCTACCAGCAGGGGGTGACACCTGATGACCTGCAGACGCTGTGTCTTTATAACTTCAGCAGGACGAGACTTTAAAACTCGGTCATTTGCTGGAAATAAAAAAAAAAAAAAACACACGAAAGATTCAGGGAGTTTGAGACTTCTATTAATGATGCTCTTCATCATGTCTTCGACCTTGATCGTGGTCCAAACTAAATCCCCGACTCCTTCGCTCGACCTCATTTTTAGAGTTTCGTACCGTACAAAAAAAAATTTCACCTACTTTTTACCCAGTCAGTTTCAATGTCACCGGAAAGACACAGGTGTCTCTTTTCTAGTGCGGAATATTAATGAAAAGTCAGTCTGTTTAGTAAAACTTGGACGGTCTACACTCGGGGTGGGCAAACTGTTGGCTTGCGGGTCTCAGTTGGTCCTAAAATTGGACAGCCATGTTAGAAACAGGAAGATAAAGCATTAATTTACGGTGAATAACATGTAGAAGTCATGAACTGGACCGGATTACAAACTTGATTGGCCATGTCTGGGCCCTGGGCCTTAGTTTGTCCATGCTTGGTCCAGTCTATACAGTATGTCAAGTTGACCACTCATTGTTATAAATTTTTTTGTCTGAAATTTTGAAGCTATACATGACAAAAAAAAAGGAAAACAAAAAAGAAAAAAAAAAGAAAAACATCAACCAAAAAAACTAAATAATTATATATGTATATATATATATATTTCATATATATGTATATATATATTTCACATATATTAATATATATATTTCATATATATGTATATATATTTCACATATATTTATATATATGTATATATATATATATATTTCAGTTATAACAATGGTGTCAAACTCAATTTTAAGCAGACCAGAATTAAAAAGTGATATGAAGTCAGGGCCCAAACTCAATATATATTTAGGAAATAACAAAATACTTGCATGTTTTCCTTTCTTTCTGGATAGTAAATAGTGTTTTTGTCGTGAAGATACACTGAATCTGGAACAACCAAAGCTTATTCGCATCGTTACATGAAAAATTGTTGTAGAAAAAAATTCATGCATCACTGGTTTTTGTTTCTTATTTGGTCTCTTACATCATTTTCAATGTGAATCTTTCTCTACGGAACAAAATGTACGTGCTATCAACAAAATGCATGTAATATTAATATAAAAACTTCTGAGGGTATGTAAGGTCTACATACTGGTGGGTCAACTATAGTACATATTTGATTTTATCTCATGGGCCAAAAATAATAACACTGCGGGCCAGATTTGGCCCCCAGGCCAGAGTTTGACCCCTGTGATGTAGAAATCAAATATGCATGCATTTTGTACTTTTCTTTATTCCCATACATGCATTTTCTATAATAACTATATCCCTCCCTCCGAAGTCAAAGTTCTCCCTCGTCGTTGTCCACCAGTAGAACATCGTTGTTTTTCCTCCTCCCCTCCAGCCTCCAGGCTACAACCCCATATTTTTTCCCATCATCCTTCAGTCTTACATCAGCTGTAGAGTCACACACATCGTCGTCTCATTATTCCCTCATTCTGAGGAAAAATGACGGTCATTTAGACTCAGGACTTCAGCCTGAAGTTCGGAACTTTTGCCGGGCAGCTGTCACTTCTTCCTCTGGGTAACTTACAACCGCAGACTGTAAATCAGTTGCAACCACAAAACAGCTTTTTGTTAACGTGAACCTGACGCAGTAAACCAAAGGTGGAGCTGCTGGACCTGGAGGCGTTGGAGGTCCTTAAAGTGCTTAGTTACAGCCGTTGACAAGGATCTGTGGACAAAATACAAACGTGACCACAGTGATACCTGGAAATATAAGTTAAATTTATTCTTGGACCGAGTTGGAAACTGCTGGTATATCAAATCAATTTTCCATTTAAAATAACTAAAAAACAAACGATTCTATTCCTGTCTATGAAAGCAGAGAAATTTCAAGAATGAAAACAATCACAATATATTACATGAAATGTGATATATTTCTAGCGTTACACCGCCTCGAGGCTCCGTGTCGCGTTGCACTTTTTTGAGCATTTCTTGCTTGCTCTTAGCTTTCTTTTGGTAGCTGTGTATGAGTAACCTCATACACATGAGGAACATCATACACAGCTACCAGGAACTGATAAATATTATATTCTAATAATATTAATATAATATTCTCCACATTTTTGCCGTACCATACATGAATACTTGGATTGCTAGTGCGATTAACACGGCTAGCACAGCCAACCCCTCGCTTTTTCTTACTAACGATAAAAGTACACATACAAATAATACAATTAATGTTTGAAGGTACAGTAAATGTAGAAGCGTATTATTATTATAGTGTCTATCTATCTATCTATCTATCTATCTATCTATCTATCTATCTATCTATCTATCTATCTACCTATCTACCTATCTATCTATCTATCTACCTATCTACCTATCTACCTATCTACCTATCTACCTATCCATCTATCTACCTATCTATCTATCTATCTATCTATCTATCTATCTATCTATCTATCTATCTACCTATCTACCTATCTACCTATCTATCTCTATCTATCTACCTATCTACCTATCTACCTATCTACCTACCTATCTACCTACCTACCTACCTACATATCTAGCTATCTACCTACCTGTCTACCTATCTTTCTACCTACATATCTACCTATCTATCTAGCTGCATATCTACCTACATATCTACCTATCTATTTAGCTGCATATCTACCTACCTACCTACCTACCTACCTACCTACCTACCTACCTACCTACCTATCTATCTACCTACCTACCTACCTACCTATCTACCTACTTACCTATCTACCTACCCTTACCTACCTACTTACCTATCTACCACCCTGTGTAGCCCATGTTATGCAGTCCATCAATGTTTCATATATTTACAATAACAATATTGCCCATTTATCAACTTCTCATGGTTTGTGGGCTATATAACGTGGTCTGTACAGGTCGGTTGAATATGTTGGAGAATATTGGAGAAGCACTGGTTTAGGGGAACAGCCTGGGGGACAAAGGTGGATCTCCTCCTCACTGTTCTGCAGGCTGGGCCACAAATGTGCAGGGTTAAGGAGTGGAACCAACAGAAGAACAGGACAGACTCCATGAATGTGTGGTAGAAAGACAGGAGGATCTTGATGCCCACATATAAACGAATGCAATTCTGATAGCAGACAGAAAGTTTATAGCTTTTCTCGTATCTCAAGTTACTTGTATCTCGGGGCATCACTGTAGTTCCTCTTCTCCATTTGTTATTGCAGACTAAGGGTGGAGGTCAGCTTTTTTTTTGGTGGTGTTCAGGTGGGTGAACTGCTGCAGAAGAAAGCCGGTCTGATCAGGTGCTGTTAGGAAGGTGCAGGACAGTTGTCATTTGTGGTCATTACGTAAAATCATCATCACGGAGCTTTGAGTCCAAATCAGCCTGACCGCTGCCCGTACTTCAACCACAATACTGGAGTGATTGCTCAAGGAACCTAATAGAACTGTGTCTGAGTGGAGAGAACCACAGGCTTGTACCACATATTTTTACAAAAGTGATTAATAAAAATAAAAGTAATTTTTCTGACTTTGTTGAAGTGGACAAGATCATATTGACAGGTCGGAGATGAGGAGAAACGTAAACCTGTCGCTGAGAATTCTTTCATTCATTCATCTTCATTTTCGTGACCCATATCACAAAAACAGCCTGATGTACTTTTTTTTAGATTTGGACTGAAAGACTTTTATCTTAACAGAAACAGGAAGTGATGTTGACGCAAGCAGAAACCAGTACAGGCTTCTCTGAAGTGACATTATATCTGTGACGCGCGATTTCCAAGTCATGTGGTGTTGAAATTTGATGAATTTGTCCATGTCAGGACTAAAATCGTGCAACGTTCACTTCACACCAGTTATACAATACTGTAAATACTGACTTATGGACCGTCACACTTTAGGTTGTGTGACAATATGTCTCACACCATAAACAATATGTGTCTTAAACTTTTTCCGATAGCTAGTGTTGTCATGTTTCATGAAATCTGCCGTAGCCTTCAGAATCAAAAGTGACGGCTCTGCCCGCTGTAAATAAATAAAACACAGACGTTCAGTTTACGGCGTTCAGACCAATCATCTTGTGGGATTGTTATGTCAGGGCCTTCTAGCTGGCCCTACGTAGAAGGTAACAAGTACGTGTCCTGTAATTGGAGAAGCTCTTTGAATGATTGAAAGCAGAACTGACTGTAATGTACGCATTGCTGATTTCGAAGGGAAAAGTTCCGCTGATCTCCTTGATTGGATCAAAAATCTGAGTGAAAATATGGCGCAACTTTGGCATGTTTAGCATGTTTGGCTATAACCATTGCTGTGTCCCCTGCCACACATTCTCTGCATTGAAGCGTCTAAAAACATAAGGCAGAACGTTGACTGGACAGACGCGGCTTTCAACATTAGCCTAATTGACATGTTTGGGACAGCACTCATCTAATCTCCATATAAACCTAAGCGTTAAGAATCACCTTTGTCAAACCTTCCTCCGTACGCTTTTACACTTTGCCCACTACCCGTGGGCAAATGTGCCAGTTCATAGGATCATTTTAAATGTCACTACGCCGGAAATCCATCCCAGGAACCTGGTGGGGACAAAACAAATTGTCAACCACTTGGCCACCGGCACAGTTAAATGTCAAAAATACTTAGAGTAATTGATTTGAAATGCTCTGAAAACTATGTATTGCTTGATGAGCCTGTATTAAGGGTGATATAATGTAAATGTGTCCCGGTGTCACTGATGTTATTATGAGGCGTATTAATTTGAAGGCACAAAGCTATGATGTCACTGAAGGCCTACGGTTGAAATACACAGGCCCGCCACTGTTCCTCAGTGAGTCCTGAAGAAAAAAACAACTTCTTCCGCCATTTTGACTTTGTGTGGACAAAAGTCTTCTATTCCCACCTGTCCAACTTTTCCTGACTTAGTCCACTGGGGGACTAGGATTTTATAGGCCAGTTTCTAGGCCATCAAACCGCTCCCTGTCCATGGAAGACCTGCTCTGGTCCAGAAACCTTTGCTGGTTTAGAAAGTCAGAAATTCCTCTCTTTAAGGTTTTGGAAATTACAAACCCCCTCCTGCGCTTTGACATTGAGCCACCGAGTGGCGCCCTCTTTAATCTGAAATCTCATCTTGATTTTCTTGGACTGCAGTGAAACGTACTGCTGAAGACCGTCTGTGTATTTACCTCCGTGTCCTCTGACGAGCAGTACAACAGATATTTCATACGTACTCGCACGCACCCTGACGTATATCAGACGTTACTACGCCCTCAGGTATCTGCATGAATACAAACCTTATTATTTCCCTGATCCGCCTCTTTGCCTGCGCTCTGATTTACTGAGCGCTGAATTTTTTTTACACCTCACCAGAGGAGAAGGTGGAGTCTCCAGATACCCTTGTTTATTTATTACCCCATCATCTTACCCCGCACCCTACGCCTCCTCCATCACCGCAGCCTCGTACCGTTCTCGTAAATCTGATGCGCGGACCAGGCGGAGGCCACCGTTAGCAGGAGCTGGTGTTATGTCATAAAATGTGTGAGGAGCTGCTCAATGGTCTGTGTTGTATCTACACCCAGGTCTTCATGTTTGGAGAGTCTTCACAGCTCTGCGTTTGAGCTGTTAATGAAGTGACGGTGTTGATGCACAACCGCTGCTCCACCAGACACACATTATCATAAAATTATCTTAACATTTAAAAATATCAGAGGAATGAACAGAACAGAGACGCCGACGTGAGGACATGAGACGAGCTGCTGGAACAAACTCGCTGACGACATTTAACTCCAGTCAGGATAACCTTTCAAAATGACAGCAAGTGTTGAACTGTTGTCCCGACTCTTAGAGCAATGATTGTTGAAGAGTTGTTCTGACTGTGAGCAGCTATGGTTTATCAGCTGTTGTTCCGACTGTTACCATCAGTAGTTGTTCAACTGTTGTTCCGACTGTTACTATCAGTAATTGTTGAACTGTTGTTCCAACACTTAGGAGCAATGTTTGTTCAAGAGATGTTCCGACTGTTACCATCAGTAGTTGTTGACCTGTTGTTCCGACTGTTGCCATCAGTAGTTGTTGAACTGTTGTTCCGACTGTTGCCATCAGTAGTTGTTGAACTGTTGTTCTGACTGGTACCATCAGTAATTGTTGAACTGTTGTTCCAACACTTAGGAGCAATGTTTGTTCAAGAGATGTTCCGACTGTTACCATCAGTAATTGTTGAATTGTTGTTCTGACTGTTACGAGAAATGATTGTTGAAGAGTTGTTCTGACTGTTAGCAGCTATGGTTTTTCAGCTGTTGTTCCGACTGTTACCATCAGTAGTTGTTCAACTGTTGTTCCGACTCTTACAAGCAATGATTGTTGAAAAGTTGTTCTGACTGTGAGCAGCTATGGTTTTTCAGCTATTGTTCTGACTGTTACCATCAGTAGTTTGTTGAACTGTTGTTCCGACTGATACCATAACTAATTGTTTAACTGTTGTTCCAACACTTAGGAGCAATGACTGTTGAAGAGTTGTTCTGACTGTTACCATCAGTAATTGTTGAACTGTTGTTCTGACTGTTACCATCAGTAATTGTTGAACTGTTGTTCCGACTGTTACCATCAGTAATTGTTGAACTGTTGTTCCGACTGTTACCATCAGTAATTGTTGAACTGTTGTTCCGACTGTTACGATCAATGTTTGTTGAAGAAATGTTCTGACTGTTAGCAGCTATGGTTTTTTATCTGTTGTTCCGACTGTTACCGTCAGTAATTGTTCAACTGTTGTTCCGACTGTTACCATCAGTAATTGTGGAACTGTTGTTCTGACTGTTACGAGCAATGTTTGTTGAAGAGTTGTTCTGACTGTTAGCAGCTATGGTTTTTTATCTGTTGTTCTGACTGTTACCATCTGTAATTGTTCACCTGTTGTTTCGACTCTTACCAACTGTGACTGTTACCAACAGTCATTTTCTGAAGGTTTTTCCAACCATTAACACCGGTAATTCCTCAGCTGTTGTTACAAATGGCAGCCACAGGTGGCGTTGTGGGTTGATCTGTCTCTTGTGTGTTGGGGCCAGTACATCATGGCTTACATTTATTAGCTGCTTCAAAATCTAAAAGTTAGTTCTTTAGACTCTATAAAACTTTAATAAACAGTTTTCATTAAGATGCTTTTAATGAAATGTTCTTAACAGATGCTCAATGCTGTCAGGTGTTAATGAAGTGTTTCGTGTTTGTGTGTGTTTGTTCACTGGGTTGTGTTTCACTGTCACACACAGGAAAACACACTGAAATCCATGTCTTGATTCTTGACTTCCTTCTCAGTCTTTGCTTGATGGGCTGACATGTGATCGCTTTTTTCTTTTATTGGGACATAAATTTCATTTGTGTGTGTGAACTGAGTGTGTGATTCATGGACAGAGGACCATACAGGACAGGTCATAAAGTTTTGTCCTTGCATTTGACCTCCTGCCCCCCCTGTAACTACCACTGTGTGTCACTATTTCCCCTGTAAATGGCTGTGTCTGTGTCCTGTTCTTGGATCTTATCTGAGGCATAAAGTCTGCACCAGGTCCAGTGAAGGACGTTCAGAGACAGATTTTGACATTTTCCACACATGAGATTAGATTAGATTAGATTAGATTAGATTAGATTAGTTTAGATTAGATTAGATTAGATTAGATGGAACTCCTTCAATCTGATGGGGAATTCCCTACAGGGACTAGACAGGACATGCAGTCCACCTTGTCTTCAGAGTCTGACCACAGCACTCTGCAGTAAGATGTTATTTTTTTTGACTGTTAGCAACAGTAATCGTTGAACTGTTGTTTCAATTGATACCAACAGTGATTGTCAAACTTTTGTTTCGACTGTTAGCAGCAGTGATTGCTCAGCTGTTGTTACGATTGTTATTTTACGTGATTGTTGAACTTTTGCTCCGATTGTTAGCTAGAGTGATTGTTGAACCTTTGTTCCGACCGTTAGCAGCAATGATTGTTGAGCTGTTGTTATGATTGTTATTTTCAGTGATAGTTGAACTGTTGTTCCGACTGTCAACGGCAGCAGTGTTTGTTCAGCTGTTGTTCCGATTGTTAGTTAAATTAATTATTGAACTGTTGTTCCGACTGTTCGTGGCAGTGATTGTTCAGCTGTTGTTCCGATTGTTATCTTCAATGATTGTTTAACTGATGTTCCGACTGTTAACAGCAGCAGTAATCACTGAACTGTTGTTCTGACTGTAAACAACAGTTATTGTTGACCTGTAGTTCCAACTGTTACCAGCAGTGATTCTTTAGTTGTTCTTCTGATTGTTAGCAACAGTAATTTTCTAACTGTTTTTCCGACTGTTGCCAACAGTGACCGTTCAGTTGTTGTTCCAATTGTGAGTAGCAATGATTGTTCAGCTGTTGTCCCGATTGTTAGCTACAGTGATTGTTGAACTGCTTTTGCGACTGTTACCAACAGTGACTTTTCAGCTGTTGTTATGACTGTTACCAACAGTGATTGTTTAGCTGTTGTTTCGACTGTTACCAGCAGTGATTGTCCGGCTGTTGTTGTGATTGTTAGCAACAGCGATTACAGAACTGTTGTTCCCACTGTTATCAACAGTACTTGTTAAACTGTTATGACGACACTGGAGACAGTCCTGCTTCTTGAGGGTCTTTTTTGCAGAGTTTAGATCACAGGTCTGGAACCCATGGCTCGGGGGCCAGGTGTGGCTCTTTAGATGATGGTCGGTGGCGTTTCTTAATTCAATACCGAATACAAAGTCTGCTGATATTGAAGTCAAATGTAAAGTAGTGTTGAAATATTCTCTAAAATAACGTCCCCTGGTATTTGAGACGGCAGCAAACTCTCTTTGCATTGTCAAACATCAAGTCTTCATGTTGTCCTCTGTAGCCTCTGCAGCTCCTCACTCCCTCAGCCCGACCCTTCATTCCGACTGCTCTCACCAACCTCTGTTTTTATGTCCCTGAACTGTCTGGACAAATAAAATCTTTTACCCTCCCAGAGGACAAATGTCTTTTTACAATCCGTCCAATAGAATCAGTTCATAAAAACATGAGCATTGATTCAGCGAAGAGCATTTAATACACTTTAAACTCGACACAGCTGCAGTAACGGCTGAGGTTCGGACTCGTCTCCTACATCTGTTCTGTGGGAAATAACACAGTCATCAGTGGAGCTTCTCCACATTAGATAAATATTTTTATTGTCCGTCCAAAACACTGACTCTGTTATGACGCTCTCTAATTGTGCTAAATTATTTTCGAAATAATAAAAGCTAAATGGTCTGCACTTACAAAGCAGGTAAGAAATAAAGGCCTATTCTTTTGTAACTAAATTTAATTTAACTGGCAGCTCACGCCGTCTACTCTGTGTATGGAGCAATCACCTTTACATTTTACAGTATTATCTTCTACTAGGGCCTTCACTTCTTTGTCCCTGAGGCAATGTCTCTGTCTCTGGAGTGAAACTCCAGGGTTCACCTCCTGGGCAAGTTTGAATCCCGGTTAGGGCGGTTGACTTCCAGTAGACTCACCAATTTGGATAAAAGTACAGTACGGTGTCCATGTGATTTGGGTGGCAGTTTTGGAGACTGATGTGACACGAGACACGTTCAGGTTAAGGAAGTGGACTTGGGTCTAGAAAGATTTGTTGAAATCCACCAGCTGAGTACCTTTGGGCAATGCACTGTCCTGGGCTGTGTGATTTGGGTGGCAGTTGTGGAGACTGTTGTCCTTGTGGCCTGTTAACAGATAAGAGGTCAAAAAAATGTTATTCTACAGGTCTACAAAGGGTCCAGAGGGCTTCAGGTTGAAATCCACCTATTGCCAGGTTGCCACTGAGTAACTCTGAAGCATAGCAACCTGACAGCAGTGTGATTTGGGTGGCAGTTGTGGAGAGGGATGGATCTCCTACTAGAAGAAAGGTTAAGCTTAAGGAACCAGACTTGGGTCCAGAAGGCTGCAGGTTGAAATCCACCAGCTGCCACTAAGTAGCTCTGAGCATAGCAACGTCGTCAGCAGTGTGATTTGGGTGGCAGTTGTGGAGACTGTTGTCCCTGTGGCTCCTTAATGGATAAATTTATTGAGAGATGGATCTTCTACTAGAAGAAAAATTAAGTTTAAGGAAGCAGACTTGGGTCCAGAAGGCTGCAGGTTGACATCCACCAGCTGCCAGGTTGCCACTGAGAAGCTTTGAATATAGCACTGTCCCAGGCAGTGTGATTTGGACGGAAGTCGTGGAGACCGTTGTCCCCAGCGAGCCAGTAATGGATGAGCGGATAATGAAGACTGAATGGATCTGGAGCTTGTAAACTACACATAGAACTATGTCGGTCGTCGGCCTCCACTCAGCTATGCCATCGCAGTGGTGCAGTGGTATTTTGGACCCAGGGTGTCAAACTCACATTCACAGTGCGTCAAATGTGAAATCTTAAAAAATCGACGTCTACTTTTTTATCTCTTTTAACCAAATCTCTAAATATAGAGGGCCAGGTTTGGCCCCCGGGCCTGAGTTTGACTCATGTCTTGGACATAAAAAGCAGTCTTAATTACACCTGGCAGCCATTAAGAAGGGCAAAAAGTTCCACCAAAAGCACACATACGGAAGGAAGTGAATGTAGCATCATCTACTCCATGATTGGTTACAGCAGCAGCAGCAGCAGCAGCAGCGACACTGCTCCACCAGTTAACGTCTCCCCTGGAACTGCGACTAATAAAATCTTTTGCTCTAATAAAATCTTTGCAGCAGATTTTAAACGACACAAACTGGGTCTGAAATGACATTTTTATGAAGCTTAATATTTTTATGGTTATTAATTTTTATAGGCGAGTTTTTTTTTTATCTGCTCCAAAATAAGGTTGGACAAAACAAAGGCGGATAACAAGGAAGCAGCGGGTGATAAATAGAAAACTGAAAGGAAGCGCTCCATCACATGACCCACTACTGGCACTGGACCTCTGCTCCTGAGTGGGTCACAGGACCCGGGTCATGATTTAGTATCAGGCCCAGAGGACTATACCAACAGTGTGGACCAGCTGGACAGTAACAAACCAAATTAAACTGGACTAAAATTGGACGTTTTGGACTGGACTGCTGTGAAATGGACTGGACAAAACCAGACTGGATTGGGCTGAACAGGATTGGATTGGACAAGACTAGACTGGATCTGACTGGACTGTGCTGGACTAACCCAAAACAGACTTAGTGGAATTGGACTGAGCTTGACTGGACTGGACTACACGGGGCTGGACTGGACTGCACCAGACTGGACTGGACTAGGCTGGGCTGGACAGAATTGGACTTGACGAGACTGGATCTGACTTGACTGGACTAGACTGGAGTGGACTGGGCATTTACAAACCAGACCAAACTGCTCCAGACAGGACTTAATTTGGAAGTATTGGACTGGATTACTGTGAAATGGACTGGACTGGGCTGGACAGGAATGGACTAGACTAGACTAGGTTGGATCTGACATGACTGTACTGGACTGCGCTGAATCAGACTGGTTGGGCCCACACTGACACATACTGACCCGACTGGACCGGACTATTCTGAGCTGGACTGGACTGGTATTAACAAATTAGACCAAACTAATCCAGATTTATAGGACTGAACTGCTGTGAAATGGACTGGACTGGACAAAACCAGTCAGGACTGGATTGGACAAGACTAAACTGGACCTTAATGGACTGTACTGGACTGACCCAAAACACACTGGGTCCGATCAGACTGAACTTGACTGGACCAGAATACACAGGGCTGGATTGGACTGGACAAAGCTAGTCTGGATTTGACTGGACAGGATTGGACTAGACTAGACTGGATCTGACTCGACTGTCTTAACCTGGACCAAAACAGACTGGGTGGACACAGGCTGAACTTGACTGGACCGGACTACGCAGATGTATAAGACTGGACCGGTGTGAAATTGACTGGACTAGACAGGATTGGACTAGACTAGACTGGATCTGACTGGACTGTGCTGGGCTGACCCAAAACAGACTGGATGAGATTAGACTGACCCGGGCTGAACTTAACTGGACCGGACTGAGCAGTAACAAACCAGACCAAACTTCTCCAAACTGGACTAAATTGGACTTTACTGGATCAGACTGGACTGGACTGGACTGGACCAAATAAGACTGGGTGGGACCGGAGTGACACAACAAACCAGACTGAACTACTGCAGATACTGGACCAAACTATTTCATTTAATTGGACTTCACTGAAAATGAATGGATTTGACTGGGCCGGACCAAAGCGACTGGAATGGACTGGACCAAAGTTAACTAGACTCCAGTGAAATGGATTGGACCGGACTGGACTAGACCAGAGGGGGACAGACTGGAATGGACTTAAACCGGACTGGACGGAACTGAACTGAAGTAGTCCTGACTGGATTGGACCAAACTGGACTGGATTTTTATAAATAAATGACGTGAGACTTTTTTTTTGTTTTGACTTGGACTGAATCACAAAGACGCACACACACACTCACACACACACACACACACACTCACACACACACGTCCTCTGCTGCTTATAAGAAGTTTCTTTATTTTCTTTTGCTTGTTTTCATTTCTGCTGCTTCACTGTTGATGGAGTATTGATTAGTCCCGTGTGTGTAGGTGTGTGTAGGTGTGTGTAGGTGTGTGTGTAGGTGTGTGTGTGTTTGTGTAAATCAGAACAGGGCGGAGGGACAGGGACAGGGACAGGGACGGGGGAAACAGTAAAAAAGAGAGGAGACAGTCAGAGTGAGGAGGTGAATGGAAAGGAGAGGTTCACAGAAGTTTCCACCTCCACCTCCACCTCCACGTGATGATCACGTGTCAAACTCAGAACCCAAAGGGTTAAATGAGGTCTGCATGAACCTTCTCGAGTGTTTGCCTTCAAGTCAAGTCCTGAAGCTGCTTCTGAATTTTTTATTTTTTATAATTAATAATTTTTTAATTCACTGCGATGGAACTTCAATAAATAATAATCAGAGGCGGAAAAATGAATAATACATAACAAAGTATATTTTTATATCTCTGTAAGGTTCTTTAAGGGCAACTGTATCATTGATGCAACCTGCCCCCTCCTGGTGAACATGAGTTTGACACCCCTGGTCTAGTGTGGATGGAGGGAGGGACAGGAGAGAACATCTCCTATTTCTCTCTGTGCCTTCCATCCATCTTCTCCGTTTCTCTTCCCTCTTCTGTCTCACGTCCTCCCTCATCTTCCTTCCTCCCTCCTCCTCCTCCTCCTCCTCCACTGCAGTAAAGTCCACCCACCTCCTCTTTCTTAAACAGACACATCAATAAATAAATGGTTTCATGTACACCCCACCTCCACCCTCCACCACCACCCGCCCCCAGTCCTCTCTCTCTCTCTGGGCTGGGCGTGTGTCTGTGTCCAAACGTGTCAGCGTTCCGTCCTCAGTTCCCAGCAGTCAAGTCTTTGAACGTCCTTGTCTCTTTATCCTGGTGCCAGTTTTTCCATTTCGTCCTCACGCCTCCCTCGTCCTCCTCCCTCCCTCTTCTCTTCTGTCATGTCTTTTTTTTTCTTTATTGCCTCTAAGTTTTTGATTTTCTCTTTTTCATCCCTCACCACCTGCCTGCTGGTGTGTGTGTGTTTCCGGGGTATTTGTGGGACACAGAACAGCTGACTCTGTCCAACAGTTAAACTTGCTTTTATTTTGGCCTTCAGTGATGAAACAACAACCAACCGTCACCTCCTCACCCCCCGCAGGTCTGTTTTGCCTTCTCGCAGCTGGTCACTCACTTTATTCCTTTATTTTTTTATTTTTTTTTCAAATTTACAAAATCGACTTCAGGAGTTCTATGTACAGATACTGTGATCCTGCAGCTGCAGTCAACACTGAGGTCAGAAAAGGTAGATGTGAAACAAAAAAATAAAGATCAAAAACAAAAGTGGTAAAAATAGCCCAGGGCAGAGAGTGGGAGTTGGCTTTGACTCAGGGAATCGAACTGTTCAGAAGTTTCAGGCAAGTGAGTTCACACCCTCACCCACCTGCCACAGTCCTGTCTTTTCATTCTCATGTCTATAAAGCAAATGTCTTTGTCCTTTTGGCTTGTCCCTTTTTTCAGGGGTTGCCACAGCAAGTCAACAGTTTCCATCTCCCCCCTGTCCTCTGTATCTTCTACTCTGACTCCAACTACCTCCATGGACTGGACTGGACTAAATGGACAGTATTGGACTAGACTCAACTGTATCTGACTGGACTGTGCTGGACTGGACTAAAGCAGACTGGGTGGGACTGGACTGATCTTGACTAGACAGGACTACACAAGGCTGGACAGTAACAAACGAGACAGAACTTCTCTAGACTGGACTGGATCAGACCACACAGGACTGGACTGGACTGGACTGGACTAGACCAAAACAGACTGGACTAAATTGGGCTATGCTAGATCTGACTGGACTGGAATGGACTGTGCTGGACTGGACCAAAACAGACTGGTTGGGCACGGAGTGACCCAGACTGAACTTGACTGGACCAGACTTCACGGAGCTGGACTGGACTGGACAGCAACAAACCAGACTAAACTGGACTTGACTCCAGCTACCTCCATGGACAGGACTCGACTGGACTGGGATGGACAGTATTGGACTAGACTCAACTGTATCTGACTGGACAAAAGCAGACTGGATGGGACTGGACTGATCTTGACTGGACCGGACTACACAGGGACGGACAGTAACAAACGAGACAGAACTTCTCTAGACTGGACTGGATCTGACTAGACTGTGCTGGAAGTGAATCAGACCACACAGGACTGGACTGGACTGGACTGGACAGTAACAAACCAGACTGGACTAAATTGGGCTATGCTAGATCTGACTGGACTGGAATGGACTGTGCTGGACTGGACCAAAACAGACTGGTTGGGCACGCAGTGACCCAGACTGAACTTGACTGAACCAGACTTCACAGAACTGGACTGGACTGGACAGCAACAAACCAGACTAAACTGGACTTGACTGGGCTGGACCAAAGCAACTGAAATGGACTTGACCAAAGTGGAAAGGACTGGAATGGACTGTTTAATGGAATGGACTGACTCTAACCACCTCCATGTCCTCCCTCACTGCATCCATCAATCTCCTCTTTGTCTCCTACCTGGTAGCTCCATCTCTAGGATCATTCTTCTACCAATGTATCCACTGTCCCTCCTCTGAACATGTCCAAACCATCTCAATCTGTCTTCTCTAGCTTTTACTCCAAACCTTCCTGTCTGTATTGTCCCTCTAATGACCTCATTCCTGATCCTGTCCATCCTTGTCTCTCCTAAAGAGAATCTCAGCATCTTTAACTCCTCCACCTCCAGCTCTGTCTCCTGTCTTCTA